>CAWUBA010000006.1:0-17706 GCA_963920205.1 Stenodema calcarata
TGAGTAATTTATTGTGTAGTGAGAGATGGGAGTTCCTTCCCATCATCCAGTACATCTTTCTGAACTTGATTTTTAGTTCCTGATTCTTTTTTTCAATGTGGTATTTCCAGTTAAGTTTGGAATCAAGGTGCATCCCTAAGTATTTTACAGTGTCAGAGTATGGAATTTTATTTGAATTGATCTCAACTTCTGGGGCTGAGATTTTTCTATTAGTAAAGTTGATGTGCACTGACTTTGTTTCATTCAGTTTCATTCTCCACATCTTGGTCCAATTGACAACCTTGTTAGTGGACGTCTGTAGATTGCGAGTTGCAGTTTCAGCGTCACCTCCAACAGAGAGGATGGCAGTATCATCAGCAAAAGTAGCTACAGTTGTATTTTCCTGTTGCGGAAGATCTCGTGTGTACAGCAGGTAGAGTACTGGGCCTAGGACACTGCCTTGTGGTACCCCTGCTTTTATAGGCTTCAAGACAGAGTATTGGTCACCCTGCTTTACCCTGAAATGTCTGTTCGCTAGGTAGGATTTTAGGAGTAAGTAGAACTGTTTTGGGAGATCCCTGTGCAGTTTATACTCAAGTCCCTTGTGCCAGACCTTGTCAAATGCCTGGGCCACGTCCAGAAAGATACTGGCACATATTTTTTTACCTTCTAAAGCCTTTTCTATTATGTTAGTGATTCTATGAACTTGATCTAGCGTAGAGTGGCGTTGCCTGAAACCGAATTGGTGGTCTGGTATCAATTTTCTGACTTCAATAATTGGTTTAAGCCGTTTGAGCAACAATTTTTCGAACAGTTTTGATAAGACAGGGAGGAGGGATATGGGTCGGTACCCCGCCTTTTCATTTGGTGATTTTCCTGGTTTGGAGATCATTATGACTTCCGCTACTTTCCACTGGGAAGGTACATAACGTAACCTGAACGTGGCGTTGATGATATGAAGTAGTTTAGTTATAGCCTTTTCAGGGAGCTCTTTCACAATTCGACCGGTTATCAAGTCATAGCCAGGGGTCTTTTTAGGATTAATGTTGCCTTTAATTTCATCTTTGAGTTCTTTTAACGTAACGGGCCGAATATCGAGCTCATCCGTTTTTTCTATCAGTGTTGCATTTTCTTCCGGTGTCTGTACTGGAAGAGGTTGAAAGGTTTCATAGAGATGATCTGCAAAAAGTTGAGCTTTCTCTAGGTTACTTCTGGCCCATGTCCCGTCATCCTTTTTGATTGGAGGAGAATGAACTTTAGGTCTATTTATACTTTTGGTTACCTTGTAGAGGGAGTATTCGGTGTCTTTCTCTGCAGTTAGGTTACTCAAAAAATGTTCAACTGATTGGTTATCCATTGATCTAATAAGATATTTAAGTTTGTTACCGAGTCTATTGAGAATAGTTTTGTTTTCAGGGGTTCTGTTATTCTTCCATTTCCTTCTAGCTTTACGTTTGGCGCACAGGAGATCCCTTACTTCTAGCGGATATGATTTCGAATTAGTGTCATAGTTGCTGTTTTGGTTTATTGGGGTACATAACCAGGCTGCTCGTTGTATGTTATTGATAAATAAGTCAAGTTCGTCTTCCAGTTGTTTAGGGGTTTTCAGAGGAACTTTAAGGTCGATCGATGTTTCCAATTGCTGCCGAAAACAGGACCAGCAAGTATTTCTATTGAATAAACTCGGAGAATTTTCACTAATGATTACTTTTTCGCTGATTGTTATTATAACAGGCGAGTGGTCAGAGGGTAGGTCGTCGCTGTCCTCTAGATTTATGTAACCACTTGAGATACCTCTGCTTATAAAGAAGTCTATAAGGTCTGGGGTTTTGTTAGCATCCGTGGGCCAGTATGTAGGCCTTCCAGTTGAGAGAAAGTCGCACTTAAAAGAAGCTGCTGCTTCATACAACTCTTTACCTTTAGCCGTGGTTAATCGCGAACCCCAGAAGGTATTTTTGGCATTGTAGTCACCTCCAATTATAAAGTTGTTACCAAGCGATTTAAGAAGGACCGTATAATCATCTTTTTTTAGGTTAAACCTGGGGGGGCAGTATATTGCGGCTATACTAAAGCTTTTATTATTGAGTTGTACCTTGACCGAAGTTACCTGCATTTTTTCCTCTTCGATTTTTGGTTCTTCATGGTGAGCGATGTTAGCTTTAATGAGAATTGCCGAACCTCCTCTAGCTTTATTGCTTGGGTGTAGCGTATGATAACACGTGAATCCTCTTATTTTGATGTGTGACGTCCGAGTGAAATGGGTCTCAGAAATAAGTAAGATGTCTATCTTGTTGGAGTGGAGAAATAATTCGACTTCCTTGATGTGATTTAGCAATCCGTTTGCATTCCATGTTGCTATTCTTAAAGTCGGTCCCATTAAATTAGTCCATAGCTTGTAAGTCCCTTCTCTAGCTTAGTTATTCTTTCAAAAAACTGTTTATTGGTATGTTTTTGTTCATCCAGTCTTTCCAGTATCTGTGCCAGCATTTTTTCTGTGTTCGACACATTAACCTCTTTTTTAACAGCGGCAGCATATGAAACCTTTGGAGTAGTTGCTCCTGTCATGGTTGTAGTAAGCGATTTCCGCCTATTAAAATTACTCTCAACTGAAGCATCGCGCTTGGTCTGTTCTTTCAGTTGGGGTTTAGTAATTTTGTTTCTCATTCTTTGTAGCTCCTTAGCTACCTCGCATCCTCGATAATTCGCTGGATGATTCCCTTTGCAGTTGACACATTTGGGGGCATCTGCTTTGTTCAGGGCACATTCAGAAGTTTTATGCTGTCCAGCACATTTCACACATGCAGACTCCTTCCCGCAGTAGGATTGGGTATGCAGATATGACTGGCAATTCTTACATTGGGGAATGAGTCTGGAAGTTTTTTTCACCGGCTCAATCCTCACAATTATGTTGAGAATGGCCTTAATACTATGGATTTTGTTTACATCCTCATTTTTGTCAAAGGTTAACATAAAGAGAGGAAGGGGTTTATGGATGGTTACAATTTCACCACTATCATTTTTCCTTTTCTCTTTCCTGAGAATGTTGGTAACATCCAAGATGGCAAGACCTTGCTCTTTAAGGTCACCAATAATATCAGTTTTCTCACATGTTTCATGTAAGCCTCTAGCCATGACCTTAATAGGTCTGTCTGCTTTATCTTGGTACGTGTACCACTGTTTTTTCTCTGTACGCAGTTTATCTGTGATCAGTTTCCAATTAGTTCTTGAATCTACGTTTATTTTCCAAACGTTATTATTGAGAGCAGTAACCTTGAATTGCTCTCTAGGGATATTCTGTAACATATCTTTGAGGGCCGCATAGCTCTTTAGCCCTACAACATTTATGGGTGGTGGAGGAGGGTCCTTTTTAGGCTTAATAATTTCTACCTTGGTTACATCTTTGTCAATCTTAGGCTTGTTGGTAGGCCATTCAACCTCCGGAGAAGACCCAGCCTTACGCTTCTTGCGGGCCCTTTTTAGGATCCAGTCAGTTTCTCTCGACAATTCATCTTCGTCCGTACTGTAGGATGTAGGGACGTTGGGTTGAGTCAATTTCGATGCCCTTTGTTCGTCCTTTTGATTTGCATTTAATTTAACAATATGATCGTTGGCTTGACTGAGGGAATCACATAAGGAAGCTATAATAGAATATAAATTATTGAAAGCATCACTTACGTGGGGGTCTGCAATCGGTAGGGCACTTGTTATTATGCGGTGTTGCAATAACTCTCGCTTTGTTTGTTCAACAATTTCCTTGATCGTCTGCCCGCCAACGGCGCCATCGGGGTCGCCTTTGTCGGTCATGCCACTATGTAAACATTCCCAAATGCGATTTAGCGAAACACCAGAATAAACCTTTATCGCGGGAGGTCGCTCCGATGTTGACTCGACGAGCTCTCGCACAAGACTGATATGGCTTAAGTGATGTCGAGTTTGTTGTTCTGAGGTGCGTTTCGTGCTACGGAAATGAAGGTAATTTCGAATGTTTGTTGGTAGGTACT
The DNA here is from genome assembly GCA_963920205.1 of Stenodema calcarata. Classification (NCBI taxonomy): domain Eukaryota; kingdom Metazoa; phylum Arthropoda; class Insecta; order Hemiptera; family Miridae; genus Stenodema; species Stenodema calcarata. The sequence goes on from CAWUBA010000006.1 coordinate 3,981, forward strand.
TCTTTTATAGAACAATTATTACCGACGTAGTATTAAAAACCCCAGAATTATATCGTATTAATTAATCATAATTAATAATTATTATTATTAATAGTAAATACGAATTATTAATACCTAACAATAAATTATAATAATTTTCACTAGGTACTTGATAAAATTGTTAATAATTAGTGATAATTGATAATAATAATTAATCTAACATTTAGGATCTAGACATTTAGACCTAGTGATCTAGACAGAAGGGTGATCTGTACAAAGAAGATAATGAACCGTTGTGTCAAGAATTTGCAGAGTTTTTGGTTTATTATCTTCGATAATGAACCATTGGAATCGCCCAAAGAAAAAAATTTTTTAACCCCCCCTCAAAATTTGTTGGTTTACGTTTCAAGATACGTAGATTCAGAAAATCGAATAAAAAAAAATCCGTCCGTCCGCCGTACGCCGTACGCCGTCCCCCGTCCGCCGTCCCCCGTCCGCCGTCCGTGGCACTTTGCCCAGTTAGCGTTGAGCTAAAATTACGAAATTTGGTTTCTGGGTTAGGACCAGCCCCACAATGATCCTCGAAACCTTTCATAACCCTAGGTCAAGGGGAAGGGGTTCAAAACGAAATTTAAAATTTCGACGATGTCATATCTCAAAATATTCAACTGAACCGTGTAATTTTTAGTTCACTTTTGAATGACCTGAAAAATTACGAATCTTTTAAGACCAATTGGATTTTTGTGCGACCAGCCGTTCGTTCACAGTGAGCGCGCAAAGGTTTAGGAAAAACACTAAACTTTCGCGTCGAAAACGGCCGTTATGTGACCCAACCTCCAGACGCCCAGAATAAAACTACGTTTTTCATCTTCCCGGTAAACTACAGTCTGGAAATTTTAACCGTGAGTCGGGGATAGACCACATTGCAATATTCACTCGGTTTCTCATCTGTAAAATTGTTTAAATAATACCTTTTTGTAATAATACAAATTTAATTTTGATGATGAGCTGTTGACTTGAAATTTTAAAAATAGTTCAGAACTGGATCACAATGCAATATTCACTCGTTTTCTTGTCTGTAAAATTGTTTAAATAATACCTATTTGTTTAAACAAATTAAATTTTGATGATGAGCTAGATACTTGAAATTTTAAATATAGGTCAGAAATGGACGACATTTCAATATTCACTCGGTTTGTATGACATGGTATGAGTATGGTATGGTATATTATTGTATGTATGATTTGGTATAGTACAGTATGGTATGATAGGAAAGAAATTCGTATGGTATGGTATGAGTACGGTGAGAATATGGTATGGTGCCGATTTGCAACACAGTCCGGTGTAGACAGAAGGGTGATCTGCACAAGGAAGATAATAAACCGTTGTGTCAAGAATTTGCAGAGTTTTTTGGTTTATTATCTTCGATAATGAACCATTTTTTTATTCGATTTTCTGAATCTACGTATCTTGAAACGTAAACCAACAAATTTTGAGGGGGGGTTAAAATTTTTTTTTCTTTGGGCGATTCCAATGGTTCATTATCGAAGATAATAAACCAAAAACTCTGCAAATTCTTGACACAACGGTTCATTATCTTCATTGTACAGATCACCCTTCTGTTTAGATCATTAGGTCTAAATGTCTAGATCCTAAATGTTAGAATAATTATTATTATGAATTACCACTAATTATTAATAATTTTATCAAGTACCTAGTGAAAATTATTATAATTTATTGTTAGGTATTAATCATTTGTATTTATTATCAATTATTATTATTATTAATTATGATTAATTAATACGATATAATTCTGAGGTTTTTAATACTACGTCGGTAATAATTTTTCTATAAAAGAAGTACCTACCAACAAACATTCGAAATTACCTTCTTTTCCGTAGCACGAAACGTATTTCAGAACAAAAAACTCGACATCACCTAAGCCATATGATGTTCCAAAGAGCTTGTTAGTATGAAAATGGACCTGTATTTCAACAGTTGGAGTCACGATCGTGTTGTGAGGCACAATCTTTGAGCCGTCATTGTGAACGAACGGCTGGTCGTACGAAGCTGCGGATGGTCTTAAAAAATTCTACGGAACAAACTCTATCTAAATATGAAATAAAAAACATACCGTTCTATATGAATTTTTCGAGATATGAGATTTTCAAATTTTCAAAATTCGTTTTGAACCCCTTCCCCTTGACCTAGGGTTATGAAAAGTTTCGAGGACCATTGTGGGGTTGGTCGAAACCCATAAAAAAAATTTCGTAATTTTAACTCAACGCTAACTGGGCAAAGTGGCGCGGACGGCGGACGGACGGATTTTGGTTTATTATCTTCGATAATGAACCATTGGAATCGCCCAAAGAAAAAAAATTTTTAACCCCCCCTCAAAATTTGTTGGTTTACGTTTCAAGATACGTAGATTCAGAAAATCGAATAAAAAAAAATCCGTCCGTCCGCCGTACGCCGTACGCCGTACGCCGTCCCTCGTCCGCGCCACTTTGCCCAGTTAGCGTTGAGTTAAAATTACGAAATTTTTTTTATGGGTTTCGACCAACCCCACAATGGTCCTCGAAACTTTTCATAACCCTAGGTCAAGGGGAAGGGGTTCAAAACGTATTTTGAAATTTTGAAAATTCCATATCTCGAAAACTTCATATAGAACGGTATGTTTTTTATTTCATATTTAGATAGAGTTTGTTCCGTAGAATTTTTTAAGACCATCCGCAGCTTTGTACGACCAGCCGTTCGTTCACAATGACGGCTCAAAGATTGTGCCTCACTACAGGATCGTGAATCAAACTGTTGAAATACAGGTCCATTTTCATACTAACAAGCTCTTTGGAACATCATATGGGTTAAGTGATGTCGAGTTTGTTGTTCTGAGGTGCGTTTCGTGCTACGGAAATGAAGGTAATTTCTAATGTTTGTTGGTAGGTACTTCTTTTATAGAAAAATTATTACCGACGTAGTATTAAAAACCCCAGAATTATAATATAATTATGATTAATTAATACGATATTATCGTATTAATTAATCATAATTAATAATAAATACAAATTATTAATACCTAACAATAAATTATAATAATTTTCACTAGGTAGGTACTTGATAAAATTGTTAATAGGTAATTAGTGATAATTGATAATAATAATTAATCTAACATTTAGGATCTAGACATTTAGACCTAGTGATCTAGACAGAAGGGTGATCTGTACAAAGAAGATAATGAACCGTTGTGTCAAGAATTTGCAGAGTTTTTTTTATTCGATTTTCTGAATCTACGTATCTTGAAACGTAAACCAACAAATTTTGAGGGGGGGTTAAAATTTTTGGTTTATTATCTTCGATAATGAACCATTGGAATCGCCCAAAGGAAAAATTTTTTTAACCCCCCCTCAAAATTTGTTGGTTTACGTTTCAAGATACGTAGATTCAGAAAATCGAATAAAAAAAAATCCGTCCGTCCGCCGTACGCCGTACGCCGTCCGCGCCACTTTGCCCAGTTAACGTTGAGCTAAAATTACGACATTTGGTTTCTGGGTTTGGACCAGCCCCACAATGGTCCTCGAAACTTTTCATAAACCTAGGTCAAGGGGAAGGGGTTCAAAACGAATTTTGAAAATTTGAAAATCTCATATCTCGAAAAATTCATATAGAACGGTATGTTTTTTATTTCATATTTAGATAGAGTTTGTTCCGTAGAATTTTTTAAGACCATCCGCAGCTTTGTACGACCAGCCGTTCGTTCACAATGACGGCTCAAAGATTGTGCCTCACAACACGATCGTGACTCAAACTGTTAAAATACAGGTCCATTTTCATACTAACAAGCTCTTTGGAACATCATATGGCTTAATTGATGTCGAGTTTGTTGTTCTGAGGTGCGTTTCGTGCTACGGAAATGAAGGTAATTTCGAATGTTTGTTGGTAGGTACTTCTTTTATAGAAAAATTATTACCGACGTAGTATTAAAAACCCCAGAATTATATCGTATTAATTAATCATAATTAATAATAATCATTATTAATAATGAATACGAACTATTAATACCTAACAATAAATTATAATAATTTTCACTAGGTACTTGACAAAATTGTTAATAATTAGTGATAATTGATAATAATAATTAATCTAACATTTAGGATCTAGACATTTAGACCTAGTGATCTAGACAGAAGGGTGATCTGTACAAAGAAGATAATGAACCGTTGTGTCAAGAATTTGCAGAGTTTTTTTCTTTGGGCGATTCCAATGGTTCTACTCTAAGAACTATTTCAAAAGGTGTTAGGCGTGAGTGGGTCTGAATGTGACGGAAATCGTATGAATCAAATAGTTAGACTTACCCACAGCAGTAGTCGACAGCGATGTACATATACACACTTACAACGTATTCAACAACAATATGAAACGGAAGGATTCGAATAAAAGATGGTAAACGAGTTTAGAGATTGAGAGTATATTCGGAAAGAACACAACCAGTAGGTTAGAACACAGAAGAACAAGTGAAGTAAGTGGCACAGATCAGAGCAAGTCAAGGCAGTAATACCAACGTATCAAAAGTCCCAATGCTATCGTAATCTCATGTTTCAGATGTTTTGTTACTCTCTATATCACAATAACGGATGTAATATAGTATATTATTATTGTATAAAATATTCACGAGTTTATCAGGTAATATATTGCTCTGAAGGAGCCAGAACAGAGAAAATCTTATTCTCACACAAAGAGAATTCAAATAATAGTTTTTGGATGCTCCGATAGAAGCGCTAATGTACCTAGAGGTTTTTCATCGAAGAAACCTAGTTTCCAATACTCCCTCCTCTTCGAGGAAAGACAAAAAGATTTCAAAATTCAGATCAATTATTTGAAACAATGACAAAGAGGTTACAATTTTTCATGACTGACCAAGTCAATATCAAAAGTTGAAAACACAGTTTTTGAAAGGAATCAAACTAAACAGTTAACAGAGAGAGATTTGAATGAGATTACGCAAATTTTGAATTCAAAGTGAAGAAATTCTGAGATGAGTTGAAAAGTTCGGAGATTAGGAGATGTGGCGGAGATCCGGAGATGTGGCGGAGATTCAGAGATGCTGCGGAGATCCGGAGATGCTGCGGAGATCCGGAGATATCGGTAGTCGAAATTCAAATGGGAACTCACTCCCACGACTCGTTCACACCTGATGAGTCAAAAGAACAGCCTGTTAGAAACGGAATACAAATTTTTCACGGAAATAAACTAATTTTTCCAAAGGTAGAGCCTTAGTGAAAATATCTGTCAGCTGATCATCAGTAGGAACCCAAGTAACTTCAAGCTCATTATTCTTGTAGTTCTCGTGCACGTAGTAAATAGCCGGAGCACAATCGCATCTGAGCGTCGGAAGCAAATCTAGACCTGACAAAAATTCAAACAAGCTACGAATATTAGTTAGTTCTTTACTGGTATCTGACATGGCAATATAATAATATATTATAAATGATATAAATAATATAATTATATTATAATTATTATTAATTAAATTAAATTATTATTATTATATTATAAATAATATAATAATATATTATATTATTCCGCTTCGCATGTTGATAAGGCCACATGAGACTGTTTTTCCTGATCGCCAGGCCACCAAAACAGTTAATCAAATACCCTGTAGTTGATCGACCATTGGCAGCACTGGTTCCAAGAGAAGCATCTGAATGTGCAATGAGGTCGTAGAATTTTCCTGAAATTCAAATACCATAATCGGTTGTACCCTTTAGGTACTGCAGAATTCGCATTAAAGAGTTCCATTCGTTCAGAGTGTACCCTACCTGTTTCCTACTCATGAAGTTGACAGAGAACGAAATATCCGGTCTAGTACAATTTTAAATATATAAAAGCGAAAGCAACTCAGAACAGAAATCATCGTTCTCAGTCTCCCTCATCTGAGCTCACAATGTACAGGTGGTAGGTGCCATCGGAGTTTCACTAATTTTATTTTTCGGATATAAATATTTTTCAATTGGTGCTTCAATTGCGGATTTCTGATGCAGAAATATCACCTTTTTGGCCACATCTCTGATTATTTCAAAACCCAAAAATTTCTTAGGCTCCCCCAGATTTTTAATTTTAATTTCTTTTTGTAAGTTCTGAATGACCTCTAGTGCTTTTTGTTTGTTATTGGTAGCCAATAAGCAATCGTCCACATAAATGAGCATTAAAACAAAAACGGAGTCCTGATGCCATTTGAACATACAAGACTGAAACGGATAAGCTTCAAAGCCTAAGCGATGAAGAACGGAGCTAAATTTCTTGTACCAGAGATTAGGAGAAACTTTGAGGCCATATAGGGATCTTTTAAGATAGCACACATACGAATCCTTCAGGTCCTGCCCAAGCTCGGTCAGCTCCACAAGTCCTTCGGGAATCTCCATATTATGTACTGGCTTTTCAAGTGTGCCGTGCAAGAAAACTGTAGTCACATCTAATTGAAACAAATGTAGGCCGAATTTATTTACAACGGATAGGAACAAACGTACGTCGCCTAAACGGGCAACCGGAGCGAAGATTTGGGAAATGAGGTATTCGTTAACATCAGCAAATCCCTTAATTACCAATCGACTTTTATAACGAATAGACCCATCGGATTCTTGTTTTCTTTTATGCACCCATCTAGATTTAATGACTTTAGTGTGGGGTGGTAAATCGGATTTTGGTACAAGTTCCCATGTATTCATATCAATCAGAGATTCGAGTTCTTCCCGGAAGGCTCCCTCCCAAAAGTCCTTTTCAGGTGAGTTCATGGCTTCTTTATATGAGGAGGGTTCCGGAAACTCACCTCGATCTTTCTGAAGCATAAGTACATTTTCTGATTTTTCGGATGTATCGATTCGGTTAGGGATATCTCCCATGTCTAGTATTTCAGCTAAGGGTCTCGGATAGTCTTGAATTGTATCGCCATATACTATCGTTTCTATACACTTTACATCACATAAGTTTACCAGCGTTTTGTGCTGTTCGGAAAATATCACATAACCAGTGTCGGAACATTCGAGCAAATAACCCTTTTTAGCATTTGGAGCAAATTTGGTTTTATTATTTGGATCTACATAATGTATCAGACACCCAAAACGTTTCATAAATTTGAGAGATGGTTTGTATCCTTTAACCTTTTCAAATGGACTCACAAACAGATTAGCAGAATGTGGCATGCGATTATATACAAACACGGTGTAATTAAGCGCATGACCCCAGAAAGAAAATGGCATTCGGGCAGAGTGTAAATTTACTCGGATTTTATGTTTGAGTTCTTGATTAACTCTTTCTGCAGAACCATTTTGTTGCGGGACATAAGGTTGACTCGGCTCCCAAACTATGCCCTCATCAGAAAGCAACCTCTTCATCTCTACAGTTTGAAATTCAAGACCTCTGTTAGAACGAATGGTAAAAACATTTTTGACTTCAGCTGTGATGGAAGCTATTTCCAGAAGACATTTCCTGAGAGCCAAGTGAACCTCTTTCTTATTTTTCAAAGTGTAAGCAAATACATAACGGGAATAACTGCATACAAAAATGACGATATAGGAATCGCCTGAACGGAATTTTGCAGGGCTAATAGGCCCCATGAGATCTGAGAACATGATAGCGAACCGTTTGTCGGATCTGTGTCTAATTTGGGAATGTGATTTTCGGATGGTGTTTGCCTGATGACAGTCCTCACAGATTGTAATATCGTCAGAGAATTTCACATTTTTGAGTTCGGGTAAGAATTTCTTGGCAGCTTCAAGATATTGTTTAGAGGCATGATTCAAACGGAGGTGCCACAAAATACCTGGGCATTGAGGAGAACTGTACATCTTAGTCAGATTTTCATGATCAAATTTTGAAATGCTCATGTCAATTAAATTAGGGTTACTTGGGGGTGTGTTCGGATTTATTGTTTGGGGAGGACATAAATCGGATTGCTCCCTCCCACCTAAAATACCAGGGTGCTGATCCTCGACACTCCTCCCTCCCAGCTGAGCACCGATCAGAGGAGAGGAGCGAGGCTGATCACGGAAAGCACCCGGAATGATGCTAAGTTTGGGCTTCTTGGGGCTGGAAAACTGACAAAGCGGAACCTCTGCAGCATGTGATGCTGAGGCAATCGGAAAATCAACCCACCAGAGGCCATCACAAAACTACCCCGATCTAATTACCTTACCGGTAGCTGCAAGAATGAAGTCAATCCGATCTTTAAAAAAAGAAGGCATTAATTCAAGCTTGGGAAATTTTACTGACGGAAAACCAATTACGGGACACCCCAGGGTTGCACAGAACACCTTGCAGCTGAGCATAGTGACCATTGTTGAGAAATCTAATGTTACCACAAAAATTACAAACAAATTGGCATCATCGGATGCGTTATCACACTTAAAAATTCGTTCATGTTGTAAACTTATAAAATTTACTGCTCTTCATTTAATGCTCTTCAGTAGCTGTGACGTGTTCGGTGCATCCCGTGCCCAAATTAGCCACAAAATTACGATTATTTTCAGAAACGGACAAGGCATTACCTGGTGTAGTGGGTTGCGCCTGTTCGGTCCCCATTGCAACACATACAGGGAATTGTTCAAAATTTCAAGAGGCCAACCACGGAAAATACGGAGTCAGGATGCTTCCTGAAAAACTAAGGAAAGGTTTCTAGCCTGACCTGCGGACTCCTGGACAAAATACCTTACTTTCCTTCTTACAGCTAACAACTATTCTTCTGTAAAGCTGGACGGACTGTTTCGGATCCAGGACAAAAATACACTCCTACGTAACTAGCTGACTTAGCTAACCAGGACGCTACGGCGCCAGTACTGATCTGGTCTATTCTGCCTCCCTGAGTTTTTCTCTAACGTGAGTGAAACGGAAACTATTGTACGGACTCGGACATTCTACTGATACTGATACATTACAGATAATGAATCGTTATGGATACTTCAGCCAATACTTTATGGATACTGACTCTTCACTGACATTTAACTGATGCTTTTATGGATACTGAATCTTTACTGATATTTCTATGGATACCGATCACCCCTGTTCCCTGTGAATGTCCAGGGAGAAACCGAATGTTGCCTGTAGGAGGCAACTCGGAAGGTGGTGTGTCTACTTCCATGTACGTATGAGACACCTGATCGGAAGGAGGCAGATTAGACGGAATTGCAACACCTGAGTGTCGCTGTGGAGGAATGGTTAGCTGGTTTACGTTGGAATCAAGCTCAGACAATTTTTTTTAGTAAACTTTTCAACGCTTACCTGTACATTCCGTGTAGAGGTTTCGAGGAACCTCGTCAAAAGTTTTAAGCCTTCCTTGGACAGATGTACATCCGGATTCTGAGGGTGGAAGGCTGTCATCCCGGAAGCATTCGGTCTCGGTGACTGCTGCAGAGAGAACATCTCACGGTCGAATTCACCGTCGAGAGAGATGTCGCGACCTGCATTTTCCTTCTCTTCGGATTTTTTTTTTTTTTTTTTTTCGGACGATGATTCGTATCAGAACCTGAAACTCGAAAACAGTACCAGAGACAACAACCGTGACCGAAATTTATTAACGTTTGGACAAGAAAGTTTCAAATATCAGAAATGGGTTGCTCAGATATTTTAAATAATTCGGAGGTATATGGATCCATATATTTCAATAATTCGCTAAGTGTTGATCCAGCGCTGGATATTTCGGAAAAATACGAACTTTTCATCTGAAACTGAGTCCAAACAATAATTGTTTGTTAATGGCTGTTAATTATTAAAGGCGAAACTCCCAACTCTGTCTCGTTTGTGCATACAAAAATATCCACTCACACCTTTGCAAACTGCGAAAAAGTGCACTACAAATTTTTGGTTTTAGAGCTTCCGATTTGCGCCAATCTTCCTTATAAGTAAATTATCCTTGATCCTCAAAATTTGCTACGTCTGTGACATATTTACTATTAGTAAACTGAAGCTCTTCAGATAAAATCCGAATGAAAACTTTTGGTTGTTTCGGAAAATTCAAGGCAGATATTAACGGAAGTCACAGGAACACAGAAACAAAATACGAATATCAGTGTTATCAGTGATATAAATATCCATTCTGATATTCTTGTCTTTTGCATTATATTTTTGCGGATTTTATTCAAAAGTACGGATTTCGACAAGAAATTATTTTGAACACTGTTGGCGGATAGCAAATTTTGGGCCCTCGTGAAATTCAAAATTGACGGATGATAATCACAATTATTCAAATAAAACTCTAATATATAAGGCTTTGAAGTCTCTCTCCCTGGTGACTGAGCGGATACGTGCATCTTTCTGCGACGAGTCTATGAAGACTTTCAGATCGTTCTTTAACTCCGGGAAGCTCAAACAGCCCAGCGGATCTTCCCATTGACTCGCGACCCATTTTAAGTACATGCATCAGAGATTAATTTCGGATTCATGTACTGGGTACCCTTATGACACAATTACACGCCAGGGGAACGGAAAAACGGAAACGGAAGTGCACCAGAATTGATCACTCACGAATACTGTGGAGAATGCATTCTATTATCGTGATTATATTCATCGCCAGACGGAACGGATTACGGATGGTTGTGCACTGCAACCAGTGATCAATCTTCCCTGACTTGGGCAGACGAAACTTTTCGTCTTTGCGCGAGTCGTGCGCTCATCTTACCTTTGAGGGCTTTAGGATAGATGAACGACTTCGCCACGGAATCGGAAAGGCGCTAGGAGACAGAAAGCAAAAGAAATAATAATTCGAGGGAACGGATTCCCATCGAATCTCGGACGGATGACAAACGGAAAAGCACGATTTTCGCCTTTCGATTTAAAATCGACCAAAAATCAATCCAAAATCGATTATGGAGTTGCCCACAACAGCGCTCTGAAGGTATGGATCCTTGATTGTGGACAAAGGCATTGAGTCACCCCCTAACGAAAAACTTGAAGTTGAGAAAAATAATCCCTCTAAAATGGACGTTTTCCCTAAAGATCAGTCAGAAATGTCAAAATTGGTCAAATTCTGTTAAGTTCAGTCAATGTAATCAGTCTCGGAGCGAAACCTAGGCCAGGAGGGAGAAAAAGAGAGCTGCAGAAAATTCGTTTGGAATATTCGAAACTAATGATAGCCGCCATTATGAGGCGCGTCTCGACAACAGAAAACTAGCTTGGGGTCGGAAAACGAATAGCTGGGAGAGAGGAAGCCTTTTGACAAATTAATTTCACGGCGATCAAGTTTACTTTTCGGGCTTATTCAGACAAAGAAAGGCATTGTTTGCATAAATGAAATTTAGTTCAAGGACATCCTGGCGATATCGTACTCTAAGAACTATTTCAAAAGGTGTTAGGCGTGAGTGGGTCTGAATGTGACGGAAATCGTATGAATCAAATAGTTAGACTTACCCACAGCAGTAGTCGACAGCGATGTACATATACACACTTACAACGTATTCAACAACAATATGAAACGGAAGGATTCGAATAAAAGATGGTAAACGAGTTTAGAGATTGAGAGTATATTCGGAAAGAACACAACCAGTAGGTTAGAACACAGAAGAACAAGTGAAGTAAGTGGCACAGATCAGAGCAAGTCAAGGCAGTAATACCAACGTATCAAAAGTCCCAATGCTATCGTAATCTCATGTTTCAGATGTTTTGTTACTCTCTATATCACAATAACGGATGTAATATAGTATATTATTATTGTATAAAATATTCACGAGTTTATCAGGTAATATATTGCTCTGAAGGAGCCAGAACAGAGAAAATCTTATTCTCACACAAAGAGAATTCAAATAATAGTTTTTGGATGCTCCGATAGAAGCGCTAATGTACCTAGAGGTTTTTCATCGAAGAAACCTAGTTTCCAATAGGTTCATTATCGAAGATAATAAACCAAAATCCGTCCGTCCGCCGTACGCCGTCCGTGCCACTTTGCCCAGTTAGCGTTGAGTTAATATTACGAAATTTGGTTTCTGGGTTCGGACAAGCCCCAAAATGATCCTCGAAACTTTTCATAACCCTAGGTCAAGGGGAAGGGGTTCAAAACGAATTTTGAAATTTTGAAAATTTCATATCTCGAAAAATTCCCATCAAGCGGTATGTTTTTTATTTCATATTTAGATAGAGTTTATTACTAAGAATTTTTTAAGACCATCCGCAGCTTTGTACGACCAGCCGTTCGTTCACAATGACGGCTCAAAGATTGTGCCTCACAACACGATCGTGAATCAAACTGTTGAAATACAGGTCCATTTTTATACTAACAAGCTCTTTGGAACATCATATGGCTTAAGTGATGTCGAGTTTACTGTTCTGAGGTGCGTTTCGTGCTACGGAAATGAAGGCAATTTCGAATGTTTGTTGGTAGGTACATCTTTTATAAAAAAATTATTACCGACGTAGTATTAAAAGAATTATATCGTATTAATTAATCATAATTAATAATAATTATTATTAATAATAAATACAAATTATTAACACCTAACAATAAATTATAATAATTTTCACTAGGTACTTGATAAAATTATTAATAATTAGTGATAATTCATAATAATAATTAATCTAACATTTAGGATCTAGACATTTAGACCTAGTGATCTAGACAGAAGGGTGATCTGTACAAAGAAGATAATGAACCGTTGTGTCAAGAATTTGCAGAGTTTTTATTCGATTTTCTGAATCTACGTATCTTGAAACGTAATTCAACAAATTTTGAGGGGAGGTTAAAATTTTTTTTCTTTGGGCGATTCCAATGGTTCATTATTGAAGATAATAAATCAAAATGAAGTACGAGGTACGCGGTGTGGGTGTGGGAGGGGGCGCAGAGACATAAAAGGTCTCGTCGTATGACGCTTTAGTTGGCCTCCTGCCAGCCGTTATACGTCATACGCTTGTGCGTCATAGGCTCTGACGTACTTGTTGGCCTCCTGCCAGCCGGCTTACGTCATACGCTCGTGTGTCATAGGCTCTGACGCACTAGTTGGTCCTTTGCCAGCCGTCTTACGTCATACGCTCGTGCGTCATAGGCTCTGTCGTACTTGTTAGCCACCTGCCAGCCGTCTTACGTCATACGCTCGTGCGTCATAGGCTCTGACGTACTTGTAGGCCTCCTGCCAGCCGTCTTACGTCATACGCTCGTGCGTCATAGGCTCTGACGTACTTGTTGGCCTCCTGCCAGCCGTCTTACGTCATACGCTCGTGCGTCATAGGCTCTGACGTACTTGTTGGCCTCCTGCCAGCCGTCTTACGTCATACGCTCGTGTGTCATATTCTCTGACGTACTAGTTGGCCTCCTGCCAGCCGTCTTACGTCATACGCTCGTGCGTCATAGGCTCTCACGTAATGGCCCGCCGGTCGCATGTGTTCTGACGTGATCTGAGGGAAAGGGTGAATCAAGGGAACAAATTTTTCCCGTTTCAGTTTATGTGCCAAAGCAAAGGTACCTAAGCCCAACTGTAATGTCAATTTTCTGACAATGAGTTTTCGACTATAGTTTTCATACCTTTTTACTTAAGTACTTATTGCAATTTGAGACTGATAATGAGCTGTTTGCAAATAAAAAGTCTGATAACTACTATATTACATCTTATTAATCTATTTTCAAGTTCCGATTCACAGTTGAATGTATTTTATTTAGATGTCGTAAAATTCGAAAACGATGGAATGACGAAACCTGTCGACTACTGACTCAAGTGATACTGTCGACTTCTAACACATGTAGGTCGACTACTAGTGCAAAACCATGTCGACT
>CAWUBA010000007.1:0-74628 GCA_963920205.1 Stenodema calcarata
AACCATCCCTAACCATCCCTAACCATCCCTAACCCATCCCTAACCATCCCTAACCATCCTAACCATCCCTAACCATCCCTAACCATCCCTAACCATCCCTAACCATCCCTAACCATCCCTAACCATCCCTAACCATCCCTAACCATCCCTAACCATCCCTAACCATCCCTAACCATCCCTAACCATCCCTAACCATCCCTAACCATCCCTAACCATCCCTAACCATCCCTAACCATCCCTAACCATCCCTAACCATCCCTAACCATCCCTAACCATCCCTAACCATCCCTAACCATCCCTAACCATCCCTAACCATCCCTAACCATCCCTAACCATCCCTAACCATCCCTAACCATCCCTAACCATCCCTAACCATCCCTAACCATCCCTAACCATCCCTAACCATCCCTAACCATCCCTAACCATCCCTAACCATCCCTAACCATCCCTAACCATCCCTAACCATCCCTAACCATCCCTAACCATCCCTAACCATCCCTAACCATCCCTAACCATCCCTAACCATCCCTAACCATCCCTAACCATCCCTAACCATCCCTAACCATCCCTAACCATCCCTAACCATCCCTAACCATCCCTAACCATCCCTAACCATCCCTAACCATCCCTAACCATCCCTAACCATCCCTAACCATCCCTAACCATCCCTAACCATCCCTAACCATCCCTAACCATCCCTAACCATCCCTAACCATCCCTAACCATCCCTAACCATCCCTAACCATCCCTAACCATCCCTAACCATCCCTAACCATCCCTAACCATCCCTAACCATCCCTAACCATCCCTAACCATCCCTAACCATCCCTAACCATCCCTAACCATCCCTAACCATCCCTAACCATCCCTAACCATCCCTAACCATCCCTAACCATCCCTAACCATCCCTAACCATCCCTAACCATCCCTAACCATCCCTAACCATCCCTAACCATCCCTAACCATCCCTAACCATCCCTAACCATCCCTAACCATCCCTAACCATCCCTAACCATCCCTAACCATCCCTAACCATCCCTAACCATCCCTAACCATCCCTAACCATCCCTAACCATCCCTAACCATCCCTAACCATCCCTAACCATCCCTAACCATCCCTAACCATCCCTAACCATCCCTAACCATCCCTAACCATCCCTAACCATCCCTAACCATCCCTAACCATCCCTAACCATCCCTAACCATCCCTAACCATCCCTAACCATCCCTAACCATCCCTAACCATCCCTAACCATCCCTAACCATCCCTAACCATCCCTAACCATCCCTAACCATCCCTAACCATCCCTAACCATCCCTAACCATCCCTAACCATCCCTAACCATCCCTAACCATCCCTAACCATCCCTAACCATCCCTAACCATCCCTAACCATCCCTAACCATCCCTAACCATCCCTAACCATCCCTAACCATCCCTAACCATCCCTAACCATCCCTAACCATCCCTAACCATCCCTAACCATCCCTAACCATCCCTAACCATCCCTAACCATCCCTAACCATCCCTAACCATCCCTAACCATCCCTAACCATCCCTAACCATCCCTAACCATCCCTAACCATCCCTAACCATCCCTAACCATCCCTAACCATCCCTAACCATCCCTAACCATCCCTAACCATCCCTAACCATCCCTAACCATCCCTAACCATCCCTAACCTGCTGTGCTCTTTTCTTCTTTGGGTCATTGTGCCTAGGCCAGGGGGCCCATAACAATGACATACAGGCTCTTTATAATGGCAGGCTTTAATTAGTATGCTTTTTCTATGCACAGCAGGTCCCCCTCATTCTGCCCCCTCCGGCGTTGGTCATGCTAGCGCATGTCCAGGATGGACCACGTGGAGGTGCCGGGTTTTGTAGGGATGTTGTTAGGGGCAGAGGGGTATCGTATCTACGTCACAGGTGTCATTTTCTGTATGTGTACCTTCATCACTGGTGTTATTCCTCAGATGTCTTCATCAATCATCAATCGTCAATGTTGGTGCTGACTGTGTCAACTCCTTCTCCTCTTATTCTATGCCACTGATTGCAGAACTTTACAAATTTCTTGTGTTGATCAGAGGTAGCTAGTAGCTGGCTCAGATCGCCCTCGTAGATGGCAGCTCCGCACATTTCCTCCCTTTGCTGTCTGTATAGTGGGCATGCTCTTATGACGTGTTCAGCTATTTCATTGGGATCGCCACATGGGCATTCAGGGGACTCACGTCTCCTGAAGTCATGCAGTTTACTGCTGAAATTACCATGCCCGGTCAGTTGCTGGGTGCAGGTGTAAGATGGCTCTATCCATTGGGATGTCATTCTGGCACCAATATCGGGAAGGTAGGCGTGTGTAAGCCTGCCGTTAGTACCTCTATCCCACCTTTCTTGCCATTTAGTTGTTGCCCACCTATCTATAGCTTCGCACTTCTCCTTGGTTGTGTGCAGTTCACCAATCTGTGTTGCAATTTCAGAGTTGACGGGCACGCACACCCTAGAGGGCCATTTGACAGAGGCCTCCGCAACCCGCGCGTCGAGAAGGATATCAAGGGGCAGGCATCCTGCTATCACCTGGATGGCCAGGGTTGGGGCAGTTCTATAAGCCCTTGTAACAGCAAGCAGTGCTGCCCTCTGGAGCTTGAGGATTTGTTGTCTCACCTGGTCAGTTGGGTTGTTCCACCAAGTAGATGCGGCATACACCACGACTGGGAGAAAAACCGTTTTATAGTAGTGCAGTCTCCGGAAGAACCGTGCACCCCAGTCAGAGCCTGCCATTCTCCTGATGCTGTTGGCAAGTTGCTGAACTTTTGCTGTGAGGGTTGCAATGTGAGCTCGTCCATTCAAGTGCTTGGTTAGGGTGACGCCCAAGTATTTCACAGTGCCAGTAGCCTCGATTGTGGTGTCACCAACTCTGAACCTTGTAGGATGCCTGGCATCCCCCTCTCCTCTTATCACCAAGGCGCACGTCTTGCTGTCTGCCAACTGCAGTCTTGCACGACTGCACCAATCCCTGACCAGCTGGCTGCAACTTTCCATTCTCCTCCTGAGTTCGTCCCGAGTGTGCGCCTCAATTACGACCGCCAGGTCGTCGACATAGGCCACCGCAAAGACTTCTCGTTCATGGAGCTGGTTCAGCAGCTTGGAGAATACAAGATTCCACATGGCTGGGCCCAAGACAGAACCCTGGGGGCAACCACGCGTTACGGCTCTGTCCACAGTTCCCTCCCTGGTATGCAAGACTGCTTGTCTATTGCTAAAATAGTCCTTCAGGAGATTATATATATTTCTGGGGATGTTAATGTCTTTCAGGCCTTTGAGGACTAGCGGCCACCACACAGCATTAAATGCTCCCGCCACGTCGTAAAATATGCACGCCAGATGCTGATACCCTGACCGCCGCACACGGGTCAAGAGACAGGTAATTGCACTCTCGGTGCTTCTTCCCTTTGTGCAACCAAATTGGTTGTCATGGGTGTTGTCTGCCAGCATTGGCTCAATTGTATTGAGGATGAGTCTCTCAAGTATTTTGCTATGGCAGGGGAGCAGACTAAGAGGGCGGTAGCTATTACACTTGGTCCAGTCTCGGTCTCCAGTCTTGGTCAGTGCCTTAATGTTGGCTACTTTCCATATCACAGGGAAACTGCTATCCTGAAGGGCCAGGTTATACAGGTTTAGGAGTTCCTCTCGATATTGTGCAGGTGCCTCTTTTATCATCGCCATGTCGATGCAGTCGATTCCTGGTGCTTTGGTTCTCCCAAAGGTGGAGACTGCCGCATCAAGGTCACTGCTGGACCATCTGGGGGCATCCTCTGTTGCAGGGGGCTCCTGCACATAGTCTCGGATTGCTCTGTCCGCCTCGCTGTCATCCTGTAGGCAATCTTGTGGAAAAGCATCCGCCAGGAACATTGCACTCGCCTCAAGAATACTTATGGCCCTCCTTCCATTGACTTCCAACATTGCAAATGCCACCTCAGGACCCACCTTCTCTCGTAAAATGCGGTATCCTATTCCCCAAGGGTCCAAGTCTAAATTTTCTGAGATAAAAACCCTCCAGTTGTCCCGTTTTGCCGTTCTTATTAGAGTTTTGAGCCTCTTTTTCTCCCCTTTGTATGCTGCTAGTAGCCTTACTCTCTGAGGTCCTTGGTGTTCGCCTTGAAATGCTCTGCGTGCCCGCCTTGTTGCTGTTCTCTGTCTTTCAATATCCTCGTTCCACCAAGGTAGCCTTCCACACAGTCCTCTTTTCTTCTTGGGCAAGGTCAGTTCTGCTGACATCAGCACGGCATGGGTGAGTGCAATTGCATTCTCCTCCACTCTTTCTTCAAGGGGTTCAGGATGTAGCGAATAGTTGACCATGGTCGACGAAAGCTCGGTCCTGTACTCTTTCCATCTTGAGTTTTTGGTGCTGTATCTGGCAAAGCTGTGATCCCCAGTGGTCTCCTCCGCTGACTCCCTTGTCAGCGATACTGTGATCACTGCATGGTCGCTGGTGGTGCCATAGTGGAGCGCCCAATTTCTGACTACAGATTGCATGCTTGGGGAAACAAGAGTGAGGTCAATGAAGGATTGTCCCTGGTGTCCGCTGAAAGTTGGGCCTGCGTCTGGGTCGTTGCAGATTGCTAGACGCTCTGCAATAGCCCACAGTAGCAAGTCTCTGCCGCGCGCATCGTCGACTGGAGAACCCCATGCCTGGTTTTTGGCGTTGAAATCCCCCATAAGAAGGACTTTGTTGCACCCTGCATGCCTGAGGGCTCTTTCGAGTTGTTCCAAAATAAGGGTGCAATCACATCTTGGTGGGATATACAGACTTATCACTACAAATGGCCTCCCATGTCCACTGATCCGGGCTACAGCCACATTAGGGCTGCAGTACCGGGTAAGTGGCATTACGTCAAGTCCACTATCCAGCACCGCTATTGCAGCTAGCGGGACCCCATTTTGCTCTCTGCAGTGGATGATCCTCGTGGTCAGGCCCATGCCCACCACCTTACCTCTCCTGAATGACGGCTCCTGCATTGCTACTATGCTCCATTTTCCTTCCACAGCCATCTGTCTTATTTGGTCCGCTACGTGCTCCTGACGGTTCATGTTGTGCTGAGCTATATTTATGGTCTGTGTGTTCATGCTCCGTAGTCAGTGGCACTCACCTGGAGCTGTATAGCTCTTTTAAGAGCTGGGCAAATTGAGCTCCCCGCGTCGTGGTTGCAGTTGGCCCCCGCACTCCTACAATTCATGCAGCACGGCCTCCCCTCTCTGTTGGGGCAGTTCTTAAAGGTGTGCTCTAAACCAGCACACCATCCACACACTTGACGTGCCCTACAGACAGTTGCAATATGACCATATTGTTGGCAATTATAGCATCTGCTAACATTTATATTGTCCTGGACACGGCATACAAACCAAGTTAACTTTATTTTCCCAGTCTCTAGAAGGTGCTTGCGTAGGGCCGGGCTCACTTGGACCACCCAATTGGTCATGGACCGATTTTTGGGGCCTATCTTATACACAGGTAGGAACTCTTTCCTGATCTTCTCATCATCGAACCCTGGAATGGCGTTTTCTAGAAAGGCCCCAACCAACTCATCTGCTGTCCACACCGCTGGGATATCAAATACTGTGACCCTGGGGAGCCTCTGGGAGGCTGGTCTTACCTCGAGTCCTGCACGTTTGAGAGCCTCGCTCCCCTCCAGAGTCGCCAAGCCCGTTTCCTCTGGGATCTCTAGCACCAGTCGTCCTCCCCTGGTTGGTCTGACGCTTGAGACCTCCACTCCAATGTCCTGTGGTTTGACTGCTTTCATGAACTTAGCCAATGCATCTTTTCCGTCTTCTGCACTAACCATTACCCTGGTCCCCTTCCGTGTTGGTTCAGGACCTCCCTTCAGCAGCAGCTCAGCCCGGATATCTGCCTTAAACTGCTGAATGCGGGGCCTACCAACAGCTTCAGCAAAGGTCGCTGGCGCCCGCTCTTGTACATGTGCTTGTACATGGTCAGTACCCAGTCCATCTCGTTGGTCCAGTTCCACAAGTCGCTGGGTCCTCACTTTCCTTCTCCACTCAGCCCTGCCTACTCTCCATACGTTGTCATCATCTTCAGGTCTTTCAGTGCCAGTCTCCCGGAGTCCTCCAGTCCTCCTGAGGTCCTCAGTATCCTCTGTTAGTTGCTGGACTTTATTTGCCTTGGGTATGTGTGCTGAGGAAAAAGTTGGTTGAATTGCTGGTGGTTGCAGATTGCTGTTGATGGCTTTGTATGCCTTAAGTTGGCCATACAAGCATGTATTGTCAGCTACTAAACGGGTTGCTGCTGACGATATATCCCGCAGCCACCCATCCATAATTGTTGCCTGCACCTTATTCAATTTGCTCTCTGGGCTTAAAATATAACCAGTGAGTTTGCCTAGGGCTTCCTCCAACCTGTTAAGGGGCTCCATGTAACCCTCGTATTCTTCATCACGCTGGGATTTCATTTCCTTGGTCAACCCCCCATCAAGGCTTGGTTGTCTGCTCAGTGGGGAACGCGCCAAAGTTGGGGTGAGTGTGGCTGATAAATGCTTCTCAGGGTCGGGTGCAGAGTCTTCGTTTGACATCACGGAGTCCATGTCTCTATGTGCGGGTGTGGTGTCCTAGGTCCCTTGAGGACCGAGGGCCACAATGGGGACACACGAAACCTGCACTGAGAGTAGTTTGGTGTCCTAACTCTCTAAAGCTCGAAGCGCCGCCAACGGGGAACACGTGTAGCGAGCGGTCGAAAAGTAATCTTCACTTGACTGCGTGGATGCTCACTCGCCAATAACCACTATCCACCCATATAGCATCCACCCCACTAAGTAGTTTGGTGTCCTAACTCTCTAAAGCTCGAAGCGCCGCCAACGGGGAACACGTGTAACGAGCGGTCGAAAAGCAACCTTCACTTGGCTGCGTGGATACTCCCTCGCTGTTAACAACTATCCACACAGATAGCCTCCACTCCACCGAAAATGTTACCCACGCTGAGAGTAGTTTGGTGACCCAACTCTTTAGCGCTCGGAGCGCCGCCAACGGAAAAAATGGGCAGTCAACAATTCACACTGGATTGTGTGCGTGGATACTCGCACGTCGATAACGCTGATAAACACTATCAACCTGACTAATATCCACCCCAAAAAGAAACAATGAAAATCTAGTTCTATAATACAAGGATTTACAAAGAATCTACTACAAATTACTCAAGGTCCACGCCAAGAAACACAAGGGAGAAGCTAAAAGAGAAAGAAAAACTCACCCAGTAAGGCTGTGTTCCGTGCGTCAGTGAGCTTGTCACCATGAGGTTGATTGACCTAGATACGCCTATTTCACGTAGTATCTCACATAACACAAAGAAAACACGTTAATAACAGTCTACAATATTCAGTTAATGGCTGAGAATAATCCTGAACGTCGAACGATGGTCGAATGACGGAACTATTCGCGAATAGTCGACCGCACCACGCGACCCCAGAGGTTAGGTTGAGCAACGCTCGCGAAAAAGGCCTAAGAAATCGAGTTTCCACGCGAAAACTTTAGCATAAACGGTCCTAGATCATTAATCAGTGTCCGAGCATGAGTTGAAACCAGAAAAACAGTAAGAAATCCCTAAGAAAACGGAAAAGTAAGCAATAGAACGCGAGCTTCGCTGAGGAGATGTTACCACCACAAGAGCTGGGCTGAGACTAACCATCCCTAACCATCCCTAACCATCCCTAACCATCCCTAACCATCCCTAACCATCCCTAACCATCCCTAACCATCCCTAACCATCCCTAACCATCCCTAACCATCCCTAACCATCCCTAACCATCCCTAACCATCCCTAACCATCCCTAACCATCCCTAACCATCCCTAACCATCCCTAACCATCCCTAACCATCCCTAACCATCCCTAACCATCCCTAACCATCCCTAACCATCCCTAACCATCCCTAACCATCCCTAACCATCCCTAACCATCCCTAACCATCCCTAACCATCCCTAACCATCCCTAAC
Organism: Stenodema calcarata; assembly: GCA_963920205.1. NCBI lineage: Eukaryota > Metazoa > Arthropoda > Insecta > Hemiptera > Miridae > Stenodema > Stenodema calcarata. The sequence continues at coordinate 7,998 of CAWUBA010000007.1, forward strand.
CATCCCTAACCATCCCTAACCATCCCTAACCATCCCTAACCATCCCTAACCATCCCTAACCATCCCTAACCATCCCTAACCATCCCTAACCATCCCTAACCATCCCTAACCATCCCTAACCATCCCTAACCATCCCTAACCATCCCTAACCATCCCTAACCATCCCTAACCATCCCTAACCATCCCTAACCATCCCTAACCATCCCTAACCATCCCTAACCATCCCTAACCATCCCTAACCATCCCTAACCATCCCTAACCATCCCTAACCATCCCTAACCATCCCTAACCATCCCTAACCATCCCTAACCATCCCTAACCATCCCTAACCATCCCTAACCATCCCTAACCATCCCTAACCATCCCTAACCATCCCTAACCATCCCTAACCATCCCTAACCATCCCTAACCATCCCTAACCATCCCTAACCATCCCTAACCATCCCTAACCATCCCCTAACCATCCCTAACCATCCCTAACCATCCCTAACCATCCCTAACCATCCCTAACCATCCCTAACCATCCCTAACCATCCCTAACCATCCCTAACCATCCCTAACCATCCCTAACCATCCCTAACCATCCCTAACCATCCCTAACCATCCCTAACCATCCCTAACCATCCCTAACCATCCCTAACCATCCCTAACCATCCCTAACCATCCCTAACCATCCCTAACCATCCCTAACCATCCCTAACCATCCCTAACCATCCCTAACCATCCCTAACCATCCCTAACCATCCCTAACCATCCCTAACCATCCCTAACCATCCCTAACCATCCCTAACCATCCCTAACCATCCCTAACCATCCCTAACCATCCCTAACCATCCCTAACCATCCCTAACCATCCCTAACCATCCCTAACCATCCCTAACCATCCCTAACCATCCCTAACCATCCCTAACCATCCCTAACCATCCCTAACCATCCCTAACCATCCCTAACCATCCCTAACCATCCCTAACCATCCCTAACCATCCCTAACCATCCCTAACCATCCCTAACCATCCCTAACCATCCCTAACCATCCCTAACCATCCCTAACCATCCCTAACCATCCCTAACCATCCCTAACCATCCCTAACCATCCCTAACCATCCCTAACCATCCCTAACCATCCCTAACCATCCCTAACCATCCCTAACCATCCCTAACCATCCCTAACCATCCCTAACCATCCCTAACCATCCCTAACCATCCCTAACCATCCCTAACCATCCCTAACCATCCCTAACCATCCCTAACCATCCCTAACCATCCCTAACCATCCCTAACCATCCCTAACCATCCCTAACCATCCCTAACCATCCCTAACCATCCCTAACCATCCCTAACCATCCCTAACCATCCCTAACCATCCCTAACCATCCCTAACCATCCCTAACCATCCCTAACCATCCCTAACCATCCCTAACCATCCCTAACCATCCCTAACCATCCCTAACCATCCCTAACCATCCCTAACCATCCCTAACCATCCCTAACCATCCCTAACCATCCCTAACCATCCCTAACCATCCCTAACCATCCCTAACCATCCCTAACCATCCCTAACCATCCCTAACCATCCCTAACCATCCCTAACCATCCCTAACCATCCCTAACCATCCCTAACCATCCCTAACCATCCCTAACCATCCCTAACCATCCCTAACCATCCCTAACCATCCCTAACCATCTCTAACCATCCCTAACCATCCCTAACCATCCCTAACCTGCTGTGCTCTCATTTCTGGTTCATTGTATCTAGGCCATTGGCCCATGACAATGATTTACCAGGCTCGTGTGTTGTGGCAGACTTTGTTCGGCAGGCTTTTTTGGCATGTTCTATGCCATGCACAGCAGGTCCCCCTTTTGTTCTGCCCCCTCCGGCGTTGGTCATGCTAAGCATGTCCGGGATGGACCACGTGGAGGTGCCGGGTTTTGCAGGGATTTTAGGGGCAGAGGGGTAGATTGCTTTCTGCAATCTTTAATGAAGCTTGGCCTCGGTACTCCCCGTCTCTTCTTGTAGCTTACGGTTCTTCCGTCACTGGCAGGCTTCATTTTTCTTAGCTCGGCCTCAGTACTCCCCGTCTCTTCTTGTAGCTGACGGTTCTTCCATCATTGGCAGGCTGCGCTTTGTACTTAGCTCGGCCTCCTTACTCGCCGCCTCTTCTTATGGCTCGCGGCTCTTCAATCATCGGCAGGCTCTCATTGTACAGGAGTATGTTGGGTGAGTACTACTATAAAAATTCCTCCCCGTCCTTAATCTAAGCTAGCCTAGGTTATCACAGATAATTACTTAATCGCGGTTATCACAGTCGGGTTATCACAGTATTACTCGCACTCTTTGATAGTTTGTGTGCTCACCATATAAAAATGTCACTTACATACAATACACGCATTCACTCATATATACATCCACGCAATAGACCGAGGGACTGGAGGAGTCCCACCGGTCCCGGGCCCACCCTTCCTAAAGTGGCCTCCTGGCACTCGCTATGGCAGAGCTTTCTTATTGGCCAGGAAGCCGAACAGCCCTATGGTAAATTAACAAAAACAAAATAAAAGAACAAACAAAAGAAATCAACAAAGGCAAAATTGTAAAGACCTACCGGTTTGCTGCCCCCCCAAGACCGGCAGGCCCCTCCGTCACTCAATCCACACACACACAACAAATATCACAACAAATATCACACACATATCACATTGAAATCACAAATATCTATCACAGAATGTTCCACTAGTCTAGGATCACATATACCTAATCTATTGTGGCGAGTACTTGTACTAATTTTCCTCCCACCGCTATTTCTAACCTATCCTAAGCTAACCTATACTATTCTAAAGTAAAAATCCCCTGTACTCATTGGCGCAGAGCACTGCCGTTGGCTGGCGTAGGCTCCGCTCCTTCACCTCTCAAGCGCGACCACGCCTTGCAATATGCGTGGAAATTCTGGCAACTCTCTTCAGACGCTAGGAGGCTGCTCAGGGCGCCGCTGTATGTTGCGGATCCGCACAGGTCCTGTCTCTGGTCTGCATACAGCGGGCAGTCACGAATCACGTGCTCGGCAAGCTCCACGGCCTCTCCACACGGGCAAATCGGGAAATCGCGACGTCGGAACTCGTGTAACTTGCCACTAAAGTTACCATGGCCCGTCAGTAACTGCGTGGCCTCATAATCCGGGCGCATCCAAGGAGTCTCAAGTCTTCTGCCGACGTCCGGGAAGTATTCGTATGTGAGCCTGCCCGTGGCTCCATCGTCCCATCTCTGCTGCCATTTGCCAAGCGCCCATTGCATGATGGCCTCCTTCTTCTCTTGCCGAGTGGGCGCCTCGTTGACCAGCCGCTCCAGCTCCGGGTCCACCCGGGCACACGTCCGTGATGGCCACCTAAAACTTGCCTCAGCAACCCGCGCATCCATCTCTAGATCTAGCGGCATACACCCAGCTACGACCTGTAGTCCAAGGGTTGGTGCCGTCCTGTAGCCTCTCGTCATTGCCAGCAACGCGATTCTCTGGAGTCGTAGCATCTTGCACCGCAGTGTCTGTGTTGGCAGGTCCCACCAGGTGGGTGCTGCGTACATGATTGCCGGCAGGAATATGGCTTTATAGTATTGCAGGCGACGCTCGAAACTGGCTCCCCACCCCTTGCCAGAAAGCCTACGGACGCTCCCTGCAACCAGCATGGCCTTGGACAGCAGGGCCTCTATATGTGCGGACGCATTCAGGCGCTGGTTCAGCGTGATCCCAAGGTAGATCACTGTGGTCCCCGCTTCCACTCTGGTCTGGCCAACCGCGAATCTAGTCGGGTGCCTGGCGTCACCCTCCCCCCTAAACACCAATGCCTGGGTCTTCCTCTCGGCCAGCTCCAGTCTTGCCCTATTGCACCATTCCCCGACCAATTGGCTTCCCCTCTCCAGATGGCTGATCATCTCTGCCCTGGTGTGACCCTCCACCATGAGGGCCAGGTCGTCGACGTACGCCACAGCTCTCAGCCCCTCCTCACTTAAAGTCCTCAGCAGGCTGGAAAAGACGAGGTTCCACATCGCTGCTCCCAGAACGGACCCCTGCGGGCATCCACGCGTTATGGGCCACCTCACCATGCCTTCGCTGGTGTGCATTATTGCCAGCCTGTCCTTAAAATAGTCTCTGAGGAGGCCATAAACGTTTCTCGGAATGCCAAGGTCCTTCAGGCTCGCCATCACCAGTGGCCACCACACCGAGTTGAAGGCACCTGCAACATCGTAGAAAACACAGGCTACGTAACGACTACGGGACTGACGTACTCCTCTGACCAAACTGCTGATGGCACTCTCGGTGTTTTTGCCTTTGGTACAGCCATGCTGGTGCTCATGGGCCCCGCCGGCCAAGTGGGACTCTATGGTGTTGAGGATCATCCTCTCGAGGACCTTCCCTTCACATGGCAGCAGGCTGATGGGCCGGAAACTGTTGCGACGGGTCCAATCGCGGTCACCTGCCTTTGTAAGGGCTTTTATATTGGCGATTTTCCAGTCAGTGGGGAAACTTCCACGGTCCAGTGCCATATTGCAGAGGTCCAGCAGGGCATTCTTGTATTGGCTGGGCGCTTCCTTGATCATGGCCATATCAACGCCATCAATCCCAGGGGCCTTGGTTCTCCCAAATGCAGCTATGGCCGCGTCCAAGTTGCCGCGTGTCCACCGGGGCGCGTCCCCTGTGGGGGGCATGACCTCCACCTCCCTCCTGCTCGCCCGGTCCGCCTCAGAGTCCAGATCACTGTCATCAGCAGGGAAGACATCGCTGAGGAACATGTTGCATGCTTCATAGATGGTTGCTGCTCTCCGCCCATTGCTCTCCAGCGCTGCAAGGGCCACTTCAGGTCTAATTTTGCCTCTAACAATCCTGTAGACGATTCCCCATGGGTCCCGGTCCACATCCTCTCCTACAAGTCCCCGCCAGCTTTCCCTCTTCTTCACTCTTATCATCTCTTTCAGCTTTCTTTTTTCAGCTTTGTATCGCGCTAGAAGTTGCTGCCTGTCTGCTCCAGACCCTGCTCGCTGATGGCGCCTGCGGCACTGGCGTGTCACCGAGCGCTGCTGCTGCACTTCGTCGTCCCACCACGCGTTGTTCCTGCCGATTCCACCCATCTTCTTTTTCAGCGTTCTTTCAGCTGCCGAGAGCATAGCATGTTGGAGGTCCCTCTGGTTGCCGTTCACCGGGTCTTGCGGAGCGTCCGGGCCGAGCGAATAGTCGACTATGGTCGACGAAAGTTCGATTCGGAATGCTCCCCAGTTGATCTGTCTGGTCTTGTATCTGGCAAAGCCAGTGCCTGCATCCAGGGGTTTGTGGCTTCCGCTGCTCATTGTTGCCATTATAATGGCGTGGTCGCTGGTTGTGTGGTATCTCAGCCTCCACCCTGAGATATGCACACTCATCGCCTCGGTCATTAGGGTAAGGTCAATGTGTGACTCGCCCCTATGTCCACTGAAAGTTGGTCCTGCGTTTGGGTCGTTGCCTATACGGAGGTTATGGGTGACAATCCACTCCATCAGCATTCTCCCCCTGCGGTCCGTCTCTTGTGCACCCCAAGCGGGGCTCTTTGCGTTGAAGTCTCCCATCAGGAGCACTCTGCTGGTCCCAGCATGGTTGAGGGCCTCCTCCAGCAACCATCCCTAACCATCCCTAACCATCCCTAACCATCCCTAACCATCCCTAACCATCCCTAACCATCCCTAACCATCCCTAACCATCCCAAAAGTGAACTGAAAATTACACGTTTCAGTTAAATATTTTGAGATATGACATTGTCGAAATTTTAAATTTCGTTTTGAACCCCTTCCCCTTGACCTAGGGTTATGAAAAGTTTCGAGGACCATTGTGGGGCTGGTCCAAACCCAGAAACCGAATTTCGTAATTTTAACTCAACGCTAACTGGGCAAAGTGGCGCGGACGGCGTACGGCGGACGGACGGATTTTGGTTTATTATCTTCGATAATGAACCATTGGAATCGCCCAAAGAAAAAAAAAAAAAAAAAAATTTTAACCCCCCCTCAAAATTTGTTGGTTTACGTTTCAAGACACGTAGATTCAGAAAATCGAATAAAAAAAAAAAAAAAAAAAAAAAAAAAAAAAAAAAAAAAAAAAATCCGTCCGTCCGCCGTACGCCGTCCCCCGTACGCCGTACGCCGTCCGCGCCACTTTGCCCAGTTAGCGTTGAGTTAAAATTACGAAATTCGGTTTCTGGGTTTGGACCAGCCCCACAATGGTCCTCGAAACTTTTCATAACCCTAGGTCAAGGGGAAGGGGTTCAAAACGAAATTTAAAATTTCGACAATGTCATATCTCAAAATATTTAACTGAAACGTGTAATTTTCAGTTCACTTTTGAATGACCTGAAAAATTACGAATCTTTTAAGACCAGTTGGATTTTTGTGCAACCAGCCGTTCGTTCACAGTGAGCGCGCAAAGGTTTAGGAAAAACACTAATCTTTCGCGTTGAAAACGGCCGTTATAATACCCAACCCTCAGACGCCCAGAATAAAACTACCTTTTGTCATCTTCCCGGTAAACTATAGTCTGGAAATTTTAACCGTGAGTCGGTGATAGACCTCATTGCAATATTTACTCGGTTTCTCATCTGTAAAATTGTTTAAATAATACCTTTTTATAATAATACAAATTAAATTTTGATGATGAGCTATTGACTTGAAATTTTAAAAATAGGTCCGAACTGGATCACAGAACTGGATTCACTCGGTTTCTTGTCTGTAAAATTGTTTAAATAATACCTATTTGTTTAAACAAATTAAATTTTGATGATGAGCTAGATACTTGAAATTTTAAATATAGGTCAGAAATGGATGACATTTCAATATTCACTCGGTTTGTATGACATGGTATGAGTATGGTATGGTATATTATTGTATGTATGATTTGGTATAATACAGTATGGTATGATAGGAAAGAAATTCGTATGGTATGGTATGAGTACGGTGAGAATATGGTATGGTGCCGATTTGCAATACAGTCTGGTATAGACAGAAGGGTGATCTGCACAAGGAAGATAATAAACCGTTGTGTCAAGAATTTGCAGAGTTTTGGTTTATTATCTTCGATAATGAACCATTGGAATCGCCCAAAGAAAAAAAATTTTAGCCCCCCCCCCTCAAAATTTGTTGGTTTACGTTTCAAGACACGTAGATTCAGAAAATCGAATAAAAAAAAATCCGTCCGTCCGCCGTACGCCGTCCCCCGTACGCCGTATTATTATAATTTATTATTGGGTATTAATAATTTGTATTTAATTAATACGATATAATTCTAGGGTTTTTAATACTTTTGGTTTATAATCTTCGATAATGAACCATTGGAATCGCCCAAAGAAATAAAATTTGTTAACCCCCCTCCCCCTCCCTCAAAATTTATTGGTTTACGTTTCAAGATACGTAGATTCAGAAAATCGAATAATAAAAAAAATCCGTCCGTCCTCCGTACGCCGTCCGCAGCACTTTGCCCAGTTAGCGTTGGATTAAAATTACGAAATGTTTTTTATGGGTTCCGACCAACCCCACGATGGTCCTCGAAACTTTTCATAACCCTAGGTCAAGGGGAAGGGGTTCAAAACGAAATTTATTTATTTATTTATTTATTTATTTATTTTCGGGCAAGCCCAATTACACTCATACAATAAAAGTTGAAAATTCCGACGACTGAAGCACAAAATTTGTCATTGTTACTTAATACTTAATTATGTAGAACTTAGGTAAATGTAGAACTTAGAACTTACGTAACAGGTAATTAGAACGGTGAGGAAGCCAATAACTTTTGGAGAGAAACAAGGGAGTGGTGAAAAAAGTCAAATTCAGGGTTTAAATTGATCAGCAAGTTAGCATAGCGAGGCAAACTCTGCAACGGGCTATTCTTCTCGTAATTTGTTGATGAAAAAGGGATGTAGAAAAGGAGAGAAGAGCGTGCCGACAGACGAGGAACTTGGAGGCTGATCATCGAAAGCAAGGCTGGGCAGTCAAGGCGGTTTTAACAGCTTATGCGGTTATTTAAAATTTCGACAATGTCATATCTCGAAATATTTGAATGAACCGTGTAATTTTTAGTTCACTTTTGGGTGACCTGCAAAATTACGAATCTTTTAAGACCAATTGGATTTTTGTGCGACCAGCCGTTCGTTCACAGTGAGCGCGTAAAGGTTTAGAAAAAACAATAAACTTAGCGTCGAAAACGGCCGTTAGGTGGGTCAACCCCCCGACGCCCAGGTAAAACTACCTTTTTTCATCTTCCCGGTAAACTACAGTCTAGAAATGTTAACCGTGAGTCGGGGATAGACCACATTGCAATATTCACTCGGTTTCTTGTCTGTAAAATTGTTTAAATAATACCTATTTGTTTAAACAAATTAAATTTTGATGATGAGCTACAGACTTGAAATTTTAAATATAGGTCAGAAATGGATGACATTTCAATATTCACTTGGTTTGTATGACATGGTATGGTATATTATTGTATGTATCATTTGGTATAGTGCAGTATGAATGAATGAATGAATGAATGACTTCGTTTATTAAATTATTCTGTACATATTTAGGACCATGGGGCCCTCTCTTCCAATACATACAGAAAGCATAAGACAACATCATTAATCGTCAGTCAGTACAGGAAACAACTTAATATAATATATAATTATGCAGAATGAAGAATACAATGTCATGAACTTGGGACAAGGCAATTATTTATTTAAGAAACGTACCTGGCTAACAATTTATCTTTGAGGTTCTTTTTGAAAGCATTAACAGACTGATCGGTATTATACAACATTACATTTTCGTTATAGAACTTAGCACCCAATACTGAGAATGATTTTCCGTAGAAATTTGTCTTATGGGAAGGAATTTGGAGCGTGTTACGAGCAGATCTAGTCGGTACACAATGTACTTGTGCCCTCCTCAGAATGCTACGACTCAAATACTCAGGGTTGTTAAACTTCATCAACTTGAACATCATTACACCTAAAGCTAGCTCACGGCGTTCTGCAATTTTTAGCCATTTTAGTTGAATGTAGTATTTCGTCACGTGTTCATCAATCGGCAATTTAAAAATGAAACGTATAGTTGCATTTTGCGCACGCTGTAACAGTGTAACTTTTTCAGAAGTGAGATCACAGTAGGCAAGACAGGCATAGTCGAAAAAAGGCATAATTAGAGCTTGAACCAGACTAATTCTGATGTCAATAGGAAAGCTACTGGCGAAGAGCCTAAGCTGGCGTAAGCCGCCGTACACCTTGCTACATAATGAGGTTATTTGTCCGCTCCAATTCATAGTCCTATCAATCAATATTCCAAGACTTTTTACTTGATTTGAATAATCTATAATAGTGCTGCTTAGCCTAATAGAATCCAGAGTTGCCAGTTCGTCCAAGACACTGATTCGCCGACTCGAACCTATTATAATGGCCTTGCATTTAGAAGGATTGACATCCAAGCCATGCTTGTGGGACCAGTCATTCAATATTGCAATGTCGTCATTCAGAGCTGCTATTGCTTCCCCAACACCCTCAATTGAAGTTTCTATGTACAATTGTACATCATCGGCGTATATATGATAGTTACAATTCCGTAGAACACTTGGCAAGTTATTGATATACATACTAAAAATCAAAGCAGACAGCACTGACCCCTGAGGCACGCCCTTTCCCATTTTCATGGTTTGAGATTGTGCACCCACCATATCAACAACGCATTGACAACGATCATTCAGAAAGGACTCGAACCACGCGACTACCCTCATGTTAAAGTTAAGGGACCTGAAAATCGCAATCAGAACCTCGTGGTTAACGCAATCAAATGCACGGGAGTAGTCAATTTGGACCATAACTGTCACCTTACCATTGTCCATGCTCCTCCTGAAATCATCCAGTACACAAATGAGCGCGGATTCAGTGCTATAACCTATCCGGTATGCAGACTGTTTTTTATCAATTATTTGCTGTTTTTTATTGTTATCAGTAACCATTTCGTAGATTACACGATCAAAGATCTTCCCAGCTGCACACAGTTTATTTATAGCCCTAAACTCACTAGGTTTTGTCGGATTGTTGACTTTGGGGAATGGCACTACAAGGGAATACTTCCAGATCGCTGGGTATGATGATGTCTCAATTGAGTAGTTGTAGACATGCAATAGCACCGGTACTACGATATCTTTTAGTCGCTTTAGTACGTCTATGGGTATGCCATCTGAGCCAACACAGCTTGAACTGATATTGCCCATGGACTTGATAATATCCTGTTCCGTAATTTGGTTGAAGTTAAATTCGTCAAATTGCCTGGGACAAGAATTATACCTATGCACAGTCTCATTAACGTCAAAATTCGAATCCTTTGCGTCACAAAAAAATTTATTAATTTCATCAAGACTCACCGGCAACGTTTCAGCTTTAGGTTTCGATTGCCCAATACCTTGAATCTTCACAATTTTCCAGAATTCCTTGGGCGATTTGGAAGTAGAAAAAAGTTTCGCAAAGTGCCTGTTTCTTGCATTTCGCAGCATTTGTTTGACTTTATTACGAGCCTTCTTATAGTCATTCAAATTGCAATCACTTTTAACCCTCTTATATAACTTATATTTCTGATCCCTGACTTTCATCATACTACGTATTTCGCAAGTTATCCAAGGAGCTGGAGGTCGGGTACTTTTAATCATTTTTATGGGACAACTTTTATCATACAGTTCATATACTAGCTTATTAAACGTTGTAACTTTAGAATCAATGTCATGTGCTTCATATACTGGCTGCCAGATAATTTTACGTGCGTTCTCTAAAAAAATATCTTGTTCTAGACATGATTTATCGCGGTATTTAACAAATTGCTGTTTACTCTTATTTCTTCTCAGATTCAAAATACAATAAATTAAGTCATGTCTCGAGAGTCCAGGCGCACCCATTTGACCAAAATTCGTCACCCTAGCGATATTGTTTACTAAAATAAGGTCAAGAAGTGTTGCTGATGTCTTAGTATGGTGAGTAGGCTGCAAAGGCAAGTGTTCCATATTGAACATACTAAGCTGTTGTAGTAAGTATGATTTATAGAAACCGTCACCCGTTGGTTTGCTATCATTAGCCAAGTTGATATTAAAGTCACCCATAATGTACAAATCATAAGACAGAGAAACCAACCTGGACACTATATTAAACATTTTGTCTAATGCCTTAGCCTTTGGGGGACGGTAGACAACACCAACCACTATTTTGCGTTTTTTAGATTCTAACTCTACAAACAAGTATTCGGGCTCATGTGAATATTCGGATGGAGATTTATGGAGTACACGAAAACTCAGACTGTTACTGATAAATAGCGCCACACCTTCCCCTTCTTTCTTGGTACGATCATTTCGAAGCAAACTAAAATTTGGCAGTGTAAACAAGGACGAGTTTAGCTCTGGTTTAAAAAACGTCTCCGAAACCGCTATCACATCCACAACGTCACCTTGAAACATTTCACAAAATTCACCCCAGTGAGAAGGTATGTCCAACCTCTCAGCATTCACATGAGCAAGACGAAACACATTCTTACTAGGGTTAGACAGCTTCCCCAGATTCTCATTAATTAATGCCATTTACAACAAAGAAAAAGATCCACTTCGAATGGCACCGTCTTACCATTTCTAAATAATTAAAGTAAAAGCGATATTCCGACACAATAAAAAGGAGCCATGAGAAAAAAAAGAAATTGTCCCTCATATTATGTAAATAACCATTTGTATCACTAATCATCAGAAATAATAAAATTAATCTAACCATTTCGAATCTACGTATAGTATTATACATCAGACCGGGTTTAAGAAGTGTGTAGTGCCTACTTGGTGCTCCGACGAGGTGTATTAGCCTTGCTGAGATCACGGAGAGTCTGCATTGAAACGACTTGAATGGGCGGATCGGCTTCTGTTTTCTTGAGGAAGATTCTCCCATTTCTCACCCACGAGAAGCTGTATCCATTCTGCTTACGGAATTCTTTAGTGGATTGGAGCAATTTTCGGTTCATGTATGTGAGGCTGTTGTTGACATATATTCTGCTCGGTTCACCCAGAAGGTCGCCCATTAACCTGTTCGTAAAAGGGGTTTTGAGAGCTTTTACCGCCTTAAAAAGTGCAATTTTGTCAAGCTTCCTAACAAAATCTACAATTAGGATACCAGCTTGCTGAGTAATCGGGTTAGGACGTAGGCGATAGCAATCGTTTATCATATTAGCAGTTATCTCAAAGCCAACGGCTTCCCCAATTTTAATAACAGTTTGTACAACATCTTCATGGTCGGGTTGGGAAACTCCACATATTTCAATACGATTCGTCAACTGTAGCTGATCAATATCATTTAGTTTCACATCAATATCGCATAAGGGTGATTATCTGAAAATGTGCAAATTTTGCGTCCGGTCACTTTTCAACCTGAAATGTACGTGCCAGTCATTGGAAAAAAATCAGGACTATCCAGATACTTTTGTTTTACCATGGGGGCAACATTCTATCACCAAAGTAAATTTACAAGTAGTAAATATTAAATTCCAAATGGTCTTTTGTTCATTCCCTCACTGTGTCCGACCTCCTAGTCCTGCACTTTGAAAATTCGTATTTGCTCAATAATTTAGGTTTCGTTTCATTTCACTAACTGATTCAATCAGTTATTTAATCAGGATTCCATTAAAAAATACCCCTCATTACTTAGCATAGCCAGCAAAAATAAATATATTCAAAATGGTATGTCCGAACGTTTTTGCTTCATTCCCTCATTTGAAATGTTTGGAGTGATAGCACAGAGGGAAGGGCTTTTCAATGTCTGGGAGAGGGAAGGGACGGTAGTTGGGAGCCCCTAGGAATGTTCGAGACCGCCAGCCAGCCCCTCAGTCGTCCAAGTTCGGTTCTGTTGGACACGCAGTGGGTTAGAATCCACGTGTGGCCGAATTGGTCTTCATTCCCTCATTTCCCAAAAAAAGGTAATTTTCAAAGTAATTCTTTCTCTTGCGCGTATTTTTTTTTTTATAGCAAATGCTATAGCAAAAGGCTTTTGATTTCATGCTCATTTTTATTTATAGAAGAATAACAGTAATTAAAAAAAAATAAAAACCTTGAAAATTTCATTCCCTCACTCTTCATTCCCTCATTTTTTCGAAAATTTTCAAAAGTGAGGGAATGAATAACGTTAAAATAAGTGTAATTTACCGTACTTGAATGTCATGTGGGTCATCGAATTTTATGAATAGATTCTGTTTTTAAATTGTTACTGGAATGAAAGAAAAGGTAATTTACCAATCTGCTGGTGAATTTCGGTTTGTTATTCAGTAATAAACCATTGTAATCGCTCGAAAAAACAATTTTTCTAACGCCCCTAAAATCTTTTGATTGAAATTGAACCAAAAAGGGATCAGTAGGTATAATTACGAATATATTACGCCAGTTTTTATATTCATTAATTGAGGCTTGATCAGTTTCAGAAGCCTTGTAGTTCCAAGCGTTGGGATTTCAAAGGTCATTTTTAAAGATTAGGGTTACCCTCTGAGATTTTGTTGATTTAATACGGTAGGTAGGTACGTTTAATAAGTTAATATGTACCCATTACATATCTGCTGTTGGTAGCTATGTATTTTTACACAACTCTCTTTGAATTCAGCTGTTTCTTGTCTCTGACAGGAGGAGCCTTAATTCGAGGTATTACTACTGCAACAATGGCTCCCAAGCCGAAGAACAAGGACAAACAACAGCAAAAAGAAAAAAAGAAACAATATGACAGACTTCGGCGCGAAATCATGAAAAGTGATCCTGAGAAAGCTCTAAAACTGAAACTGAAGGAGCAAGAGAAGTACAGAAGGAAGAAAGAAAAAAATCAGGTGAAGCTAGTAGCAGAAATGTCCGAGCGAGAGAAGAGAGCTGTGAGGAAAAAATGGCGAGAAAGAAGCCTGGCGTATTTGAAAAGAAAAAGAGAAAAAGAGCAGCAAGGCATGCCACGTACAGCTCTGAACACGTCACTTTCCTGCTGTGGGTCTACATCAACCCCCTCATCAAGTCAAAAAAAAAGCAGGCAGAAAGAGAGTGAGGCGTGCCCAAAGTCAAACAGCAAGAGAAAACCAAAGATTGAGAACGGAGATCCTGAAGCTCCGTCGAAAAAATGAGGCTATAAGGAAGTTGTTCAAAAGAACGCAGACCGCCTTGGAGAAAAGTGCAGATCCAACTTCACCAAGAAAAGTCGTGAGAAATTTGATGGAAAGTAAGGACAACTGCATCATTCGAAAAAAATTACTCCAAGGTGAAGTATTGGCGAGACAGCTGAATGACAGTTTCAGAAGATTGAAATCTAAAAGAGCCAAACGATTTACCTATTGCCGACGCGTAGTCGCAGGAAAATGGTTTGCTGAAAATTATGGGCTGCTCACCAAGCACAACTTTCTGAAGTTACAACAACAAGAACCGGAGTTACACTCGATACTTTTCTCAGGCATGGATGCTTCCCCTGAAAATATTCCCATGCTTAGTCCTCTTGAGAATGTGACTAGTCACGTACTGAATGTAGCACCAAATATGACAATGAATGTTCCTAATCATGATATTAATTGCGATGTTATGATGATGCTTTCGAAGGATGACGATAACGATTGTAATGATAAGATTGATTTCTCTGGGCAGGAAGGACTGATTTTAAACTCACGCTTATGCTATAAGTGCGGTGGCTCAATTACTTCAAAGCGTCCGGGGATTTCTTGTGACATATTTGAGAAGATTATCTATCACTTACAGTGTGCTAATAATAATGTTGATGATAATGCAGGTATTTTTTGCTGCGCCAAATGTTATCTCACTGGATTGTTATTATCTGAACTTTAATTTTGTTTCAAAAATTTGTTAATTAGTGATTTAAAGCCGTTCAAGACTGACATTGTTTAGGCAATACCTCTGTGATTTTAGACTGTGACGTAGTGAATTAGTTTGCCTGCCATAATATGAAAATTGTTCTAGTGATATTTAATTCCTAGGGTTTTTTGTGGGTCAGTTCGTGCCTAACCCTTTTTTTAAGTCAAAGAACTGACAAACTCTTCTTCAATTTTGGTTCCTACCTACTCGTAAATTTAGATGAGTATTATTTTGAGTTGAATAGCTCTAGAAGATTGTGGTATAATATTTTTTTTAACTTGCCTTCATTGAGAAATGTTTTTTTTTTTTTAAAGTGGAATTGTGATTTACTATGGGGCAATTGATCCCACGTTCCAAGTAGTTCAGCAATACCTACAATTATAATGTTTACTGTTTCACAATAATATACTGTCATTTCATGTTTTGAAGGATCGTTTTTTCTTTAAAAAATATTCCAGTTCTCGAGTCAAATGGCAGGTTTTCACTCCCTCATTTTAAGATTTTTCACCCCCTCACTTCTCCTTCACTCCCTCATTTTTAACATTTTTTTAACCATTTTTTTCTACCATAATGAAAGGTACTCCTGTGTGGCCACTACTCAAAAAATGAACGTACTATGCCAATAAGTTGACATGAATTTTTGAAGCTCAAAATTTTAACTTTTTATTATTGAGATTTTCGGAAGTGAAATCGGTACATCTTCGGATAATCACCCATATATTCTTTTGCATAGCCGCCTGATCATCCACAATCTGATCAATATCTGATTTAAGCGAATCGACAGAAGTTTTTAATGCAGCCAGAGTATTCACGTGTTCCTCAATGATATCAGAGTATTTGTTCAGATTTGCCTTGATATCTTTCACCTCCTCCTGAACGTTCGCAATCTCTTTACGCACAGATAAGCAGGATTTGTTGACATCGGCCCTTATCTCTTCTATTGCTTCAAGCATCCTGACGAAAGGATCAGCGGATAACTCATCATCTTGATCATCATTGTTGTCACCCTCTCCACTGGTCAGCGCATGCGCAGCCTCCCCAAGGACGCGTGACTTTCTCCTTTCTTTCCCACACGGATCACAATACCACGAATTCTTACTCGATTTCAAGAATAAATAATCATCTCGAGATAAATTCACACAACCGATATGAAAAATACAAGCACAGGTGGCACATTTGGTACGGTACGCATTATGAGAAAATCCAAGTTCACAACTTCCGCACTTCACAGACATATTGATGGAGCTTTCGTAACTTGTTGTTTACGGTACGAGCGCGACTGACTGACTGTATGGTATGATAGGAAAGAAATTCGTATGGTATGGTATGAGGACGGTGAGAATTTGGTTTGGTGCCGATTTGCAACACAGTCTGGTATAGACAGAAGGGTGATCTGCACAAGGAAGATAATAAACCGTTGTGTCAAGAATTTGCAGAGTTTTTTTAATTCGATTTTCTGAATCTACGTATCTTGAAACGTAAACCAACAAATTTTGAGGGGGGGGTTACAAAATTTTTTCTTTGGGCGATTCCAATGGTTCATTATCGAAGATAATAAACCAACATACCGTTTCATCTGAATTTTTCGAGTTTTGGAATTTTCAAAATTTCAAAATTCGTTTTGAACCCCTTCCCCTTGATTAGGGTTATGAAAAGTTTCGAGGACCATTGTGCGGTTGGTCGGAACCCAGAAAAAAAATTTCGTACTTAATTTTAACTCAACGCTAACTGGTCAAAGTGCCGCGGACGGCGTACGGCGGACGGACGGAATTTTTTTTTTTTTAATTCGATTTTCTGAATCTACGTATCTTGAAACGTAAACCAACAAATTTTGACATGGGGTCGAAGATAATAAACCAAAAATCATATTGAATTTCATGATTCTCTTACCCTTGATTATAGTCGTTATAACTCTTTTTATGACTGTCGGTTTATCCAATAGAAAACGATTTGCCACTTTCTCCAGAGGCAGTCGCTTCATGGCCGCCAACGGTCGGCTCCTTCACCCAATGAGGTCACTCGATGACCCATCGACTTGGGAGTCTCCTTTGGGCGCTTTCACGTATGCTCTTTGACCACAAGAGCGTGCGAGGTATTTGAACTTGAAAAAAAAAAAAAAAAAAAAAAAAACTGGAATCAAGGAAATGTACACGGATGTGGTGAGGTGGTAGGTAATGGTGTAGTGGGGGTAATAGCGAGGTGGGGGTGGTTACAGTTTAGCAGATGTGAAATGAATAAGACTTACCTCAAGGGTTCTATGGCAGAGGGGGTCTTTCCCCGCCAGAATTTCACATTGGCCTATGGCTCAATGTGGATAATCCATCATGGATTATACAATAAATGGCTCTACTGTCTTAGTAGTAACAGTAAATCGAAAATGTGTGCTTCCTCGTCAGCTGAATAACCACAAATTTTGCTATTATTTAGCGGTAAGTGGTTAGTATTTCCAAATGAATTGTTTGAACTACGAGTTGGAACTCAATTGTCCTACAATTCACACGAAAAAACGCGTGTCCTATCTAGTTGTATTTATACATGGGAAAACTTTACAGCTTCTCAAAATCAAGTTCCCGTGAATTTTCTCTTTTTCTAGAGGCGAACTTCCAGCAGAAGTTCCAAATCGTCGTTTTGCTTCATGCGTGAAAATTCACTTCGGAGCTGATAGTGAGGTGATCACGGCTGTATTGGGGGCAAGGCACCAAAAAGAACCGGACCACGTCACGGACCGATCTGCGGTCCGCGCGGAGAAAGTGAAATGAATAGAGCCTAAGAAGAGTTTCGCTCCAGGAAACATTTCTACATAATGGAGAAATAATGAGAATCGATAGTGCAAAAATATGGTAATGAGCCATGCCGAATTGGAGCCAACCAACCACTCTAATTCAGGAGTTTTTAATTGAACCACCTAATAATGGTGATGGTGCGTAGTGCACGAGTTTATTGATTGATCACACAAATATATCGTATATTTGCTGAGACATGACAGACATTTGTGAGACATTGTGAGACATTTGCTGACTGACGATATATCAGTCTCAGTTCGAGTGTAGTCAACATCTCAGTGAGTGAACGGCTAAGAAGTGTAAATATAGACCGCCAAGAAAACCGAAGCCCAGAAAACCGAAGCGACTGAGACACTGATTACGCGACGGAACAAGTTGGGGTTTTCACCCTATCGTAGCTCGGATCCCTGAGTGTCTCGAGAGTTGATTTTTTGTACACCAACTCTCCAGGGGCACGTGAGGACGTAAACCAAATTTCAGCTCTCGGGAACATCGGGTGTCGGGGGTATAACAGTTTTAAAACCACTATTTTTCACGTTTTTCGTGTTCTTCTTCTTCTTCTTGTTGTTCATTGACGGGGCTACAGCCCAGCAGACAAATCGGATCGAACTGAAATTTTGCACACACGTTTGTTATGCTCCAAGGGAGTGCCTTTTGAACATTTTTTCTCCCTCCCCCCATTTCCCTCCCAATTAGGGGGGAAATAGTATTTTTTAGGAATTTCAAATGGTCATAACTCCTTCTAAATTGAAGCTTTTTCATATTTTCTTTTTTAGTTGTATTCAGCTTTTAAAACTGTTTAATTTGAGATCAAAATGAGCTTCCGTCGATCTCATTCTTGTCCTCTGCAGTTACAGGGGTTCACAACATTCATCAAGAATGCATTCCACAAGCGTCAAATCTGCAGAGCTGCTTATTTCGACGTGGAACAAGCGTTTGATAGGACATGGCATGATGGATTGCTGGCAAAGCTTCGACCACATCTTCCTAATAATATGCAACTGCTAATGGCTCACTATCTGAACGAACGTTCTTTCGTCGTAACAGTTCAAAATGATCAATCCACGGTGAGATTTATGATAGCTGGAGTTGCTCAAGGAAGCGTGCTGGGGCCATATCTTTACTCCATTTATTGTCATGATATGCCGCTCCCGAACAGCAATAATGACTTCTCTGGTCTCTACGCCGATGATTTGGTGTACGCCTCTTGCCATACAGATCCATCACAGGCGACAAGAAGCTTGCAGCAACATCTTCTGATTCTTGGAAGATGGTGTACGAAATGGAGACTGAAAGTCAACTCAGACAAATCTAAAGTCGTTACATACACGTATAAACTCCATTCTCGTGCACCATCACTCAACTACCTTGGGCATACCTTAACAAACGCATCAGTACATAAGTATCTGGGAGTCTTATTGGATGGACGCTTGACATTCCATGACCATATTTCCGAAATAATAAAAAAAGTGAAAACCAGGGTGAAAAAGTGAAAACCAGGGGATACATCCCAACTCAGACCCTTACTCGAAAGCCCTCATGTGTCCATACAAAATAAAATAACGATGTATACCACCCTCATCCGTCCAATTTGGACCTACAGTATTGGGATATGGGGAACATGCTCGCGATCAGAGTTCAAGAGGGTCGAACAACACCAAAACTCAATCCTGCGAAAGAGAATAGTGCACACCCCTCCTTTCGTGAGGAATGAAACGCTATACAAAGATTTCAGAATTGAAACTCCCTCAGAAATCTTACAAATACACTCTCAAAGATTCCTTCAGAATAATGTGATTTAGCAGCAGCAGGATTCAAGCCACCAGAAATTAGAAGACTATCAAGACCACGACACATCAGAGACATAGTGACACAGTGATGACCAACATACAACCAACATTGATCCTACATTTCCGTGAACAGATGTAGACACACCTATAATTATTTGAATGACTGATTGTATTATCCAAAGAGGAATGTTTTGTTTTTAAAAAAACGGTCTCTAATAAATCTATTTAAAAAAAAAAAAAAAAAAAAAAAAAAAAAAAAAAAAAAAAAAAAAAAAAAGATCTGGAGGCAAGAACTTCCCTGTTGGAGTCTAACTCCATTTTATAAACTGTAAGTTACAAATTATTGTGCATCCTATACACCATTTTAATATGAATCAGTAGGTACTACACTTTCAATATCAACAATTTCTAATAACATTTTAATACGTATTTGTATATTGTAATAGCATGTCCAACATATTGTATACTATTCTACCACGGATATTTTCCAATTATTATCATGGACTCTATAAGTCCCAGCACAATTTGTCCAGCAACATTTGTCTAACCAAATGTTTTATAATAACTATACCAAAATTTGCATAACTACCTATAACTAAATAACTACAACAACTTTCTCACGATACAACTGTAATTAATTAATGGTAATATTATGGAACTGTTTTTAGGCCCTGAAGATGAAGAAATATATTCTTCGAAACGTTGGCACATAAATCAATTTTCATTTTACCGACCCTCGACATCCCTCAACATCATTCTTACTGACGGTCAAACTAAATCACACACACTAAATAATAATAATAATATTATAATAATATTATGTAAGCAGCTTAATAAGTGAGCAGAATGCGAAGCAGAACCTGCAGTGAGAGATCCGTTTATTATAATATAATACAATTTCAGACCCTTTTCCAATGTAATATAATATTATATTACATTGGAAAAGGGTCTGAAATTGTATTGTTTTAATTCATGAACATGAATAAAATTAATAAATTTAGTTACTTCTTTAGTTTGATTTTCAGGGACTTATAGATTGACATGTAGAATTTGAACTAATATAGGTAGTAAAAGGGTATATTTTGAATTTCAGACTTTGGCACCTAAACAGTATGTGCAATGCATGGGGAATTTTCTGTATTGGCTCTGTTAGAGAATATTTTTTTCATTTCGAGGGAGGATCGTTATTCTAGGGATATAAGTATTTAAAATACTTAGAGAGAAAAACGTGGGGCGCAGCCAGTAAATAATACAAGTAGACAATCCGGATATATCCACAGCTAATTCCAGTGGATTGGAAATGGGATAGGCAATTTACTGACTTTGGCTATAAATTTACTGATTTTTCTCCACAAGTCCCATAGCCACTAACGATCCTCCTTCATAATTTTAGAAGTCATATGAACACATATTTCATACGTTTTCGTCCGATTTAAAAACGCGGTGTATTCTTTTTGGGATATTACTGGAAGGAGCTAATAAGGAACTTTAACAAAGTGATTAATCTGAATATATCGTGGTATACGGAGCGAGAAGCCGTGAGTGAAGGTGGGAAGGTGAAACGAGGAGGAGAAGTCAGAAGCGCTCTAGTCAAAGACGGAAGATCCTTCAGTGGCCATGAGGCTGTTGTGGTTGGCACTTGTTGGGACCGCGGGAGTCGCGACGCTCGCATCTCCGGAACCCGGAAAGATCATTGTCGATGACAAAATCAAAAATCGGAACCCGGTGCACGACCAGAAATGGAAACCCTACGACTCATCGCCAACTCGTCTGTTCAGAGAAGAGCGCGTTCACGGTGAAGTCCTCGTCCTGTCGCCTACGCTGTTCGTACGAGGGTCGCCCAAAGGGTTTCCCTTCAAGAAGAAAAGAGAAGCTTCGCCGTACAGACGGGAGTCCGGGCGACGGAACCGGATACCCGAGTTGTCACATGGAGACGTCGGACGTTGGACACGGAACCCGGAGCTCTACATATCTGAACGCGTACATGGTGAAGTGGTGGTGCACTCGTCGCCTCTCAACATAAAAGGACTTACGAAAGGTTTTCCACTCGTCAGAAAAGCCAGGGATGTCAACAATACCGCCATCGCAGTCACATCAGATGACCAATCAAAATCAACAAAGAAACCGCATTCTGAAAAGGAATCACTTAAGCGACAAGGTACATATTCAATGATAGATTTATCATAATATTTTGAAAATTGATTCGTTTATACCTTGATCATGGTAATTTATTTACTATTTGGCATCTATTCACTCAGTTCATGATCCCCAGGTTTTTAAAATTTTTTAAAGTTGGAAATTTTTTGAAGTCCAACAAAAGGTACCTAACACAATAATATTATGTTACATATTATGTTACATATTATGTAACATTTATCGCTGGTTCCGAAAATAACCTTATTTTTGCGATTGCATCGCCTCCAACCCCCCATTTTTTCACAAAACTGGCGAAAAGTCTATGAAAATCCCAGTTTTGGTTTAATATCTTCGATAATGAACCATTGGAATCGCCCAAAGAAAAAGATTTTGTAACTCCATGTCAAAATTTGTTGGTTTACGTTTCAAGATACGTAGATTCAGAAAATCGAATAAAAAAACTGCAAATTCTTGACACAACGGTTTATTATCTTCCTTGTGCAGATCACCCTTCTGTCTATACCAGACTGTATTGCAAATCGGCACCATACCATATTCTCACCGTACACATACCATACCATACGAATTTCTTTCCTATCATACCATACTGTATTATACCAAATCATACATACAATAATATACCATACCATACTCATACCATGTCATACAAACCGAGTAAATATTGAAATGTCATCCATTTCTGACCTATATTTAAAATTTCAAGTATCTAGCTCATCATCAAAATTTAATTTGTTTAAACAAATAGGTATTATTTGAACAATTTTACAGACAAGAAACCGAGTGAATATTGCATTGTGATCCAGTTCTGACCTATTTTTAAAATTTCAAGTCCATCATCAAAATTTAATTTGTATTATTACAAAAAGGTATTATTTAAACAATTTTACAGATGAGAAACCGAGTGAATATTGCAATGTGGTCTATCCCCGACTCAAAAATTTCTAGACTGTGGGGCTGGTCCAAACCCAGAAACCAAATTTCGTAATTTTAGCTCAACGCTAACTGGGCAAAGTGCCACGGACGGGGGACGGCGGACGGGGGACGGCGTACGGGTGACGGACGGATTTTTTTTTATTCGATTTTCTGAATCTACGTATCTTGAAACGTAAACCAACAAATTTTGAGGGGGGTTAAAAAATCTTTTTCTTTGGGCGATTCCAATGGTACATTATCGAAGATAATAAACCAAAAACTGCAAATTCTTGACACAACGGTTCATTATTTTCTTTGTACAGATCACCCTTCTGTCTAGATCACTAGGTCTAAATGTCTAGATCCTAAATGTTGGATTAATTATTATTATTATAGTGAAAATTATTATAATTTATTGTTCGGGAGGTATTAATAATTTGTATTTATTATTAATAATAATTATAATTAATTATGATTAATTAATACGATATCCGGCTGTTGGAATCGCCTGGGTTGCTTTGTGCAGAACCTGAATGATAGAGATGATGAATTAAGTATAAATAAAATGTACCGATATAATTCTGGGGTTTTTAATACTACGTCGGTAATAATTTTTCTATAAAAGAAGTACCTACCAACAAACATTCGAAATTACCTTCATTTCCGTAGTACGAAACGCACCTCAGAACAAAAAACTCGACATCACTAAAACCATGTGATGTTCCAAACAGCTCGTTAGTATGAAAATTGACCTGTATTTCAACCGTTTGATTCACGGTCGTGTTGACAGGCTTAACCTTTGAGCCGTCATTGTGAACGAACGGCTGGTCGCACAAAGCTGCGGATGGTCTTAAACAATTCTTAGGAATAAACTCTATCTAAATATGAAATAAAAAACATACCGTTTCATCTGAATTTTTCGAGTTTTGAAATTTTCAAAATTTCAAAATTCATTTCGAACGCCTTCCCCTTGACCTAGGATTATGAATTAGAATTTTTTAAGACCATTCACAGCTTTGTACGAGCAGCTCGTACGACCAGCCGTTCGTTCACAATGACGGCTCAAAGTTGGAGCAGATCGAAAATCGTCAACACGAGAGTGAATCGAGAGGCAGCCTGTCGGGTCCATTTTCAAACTGGCCCAGCTGACTCAAACAGCACATGGTTTTCAAATATCGAGTTAATATATAATATTTAATAATAATCATTAATAATGAAGCATCAAAATTATTAATAACCAACAATAAATATTAATAATTTAAACTATCTGTTAATAATTAATGATAATTCATAATAATGATTAACCAATCATTCATTAATCTAGACTGACGGGTGATCTGTACAAAGAAGATAATAAACCGTTGTGTCAAGAATTTGCAGAGTTTTATTTGCTAGAATCGCACGTAGTGCATAAGCAAAGTCAACAAATTACAAATATACCAACAATTAATTAAAATTGTAAGAAACAATAAAATACATTCAAAACAGGTTCAAAAGGAAAATATGTCCTAACTAAAACCAAAATATGTCCAAAACTAAAATACCATGATAGAGTTAATTTTCATCATGAACTCCACAAAGTCGTACCATCCCTAACCAATCTGGTGAGCTACCTGCTCATTTGGGCATTAAAAGTAACGAGGGGAGCATTTAGTATATTTGTGGGGAGGGCGTTAAAGCATGTAATTCCCCACCAGGTGGTAGGTACATTACGAGTAGCAGCCAGAAGAAATAATTGGTTTTATATTAAACGTCTCCATTAAAGAAGGGCTGTTGGGCGGGAGGGGGGGGGGGTCACAAAAAATTCCAAAAAGGTTTTTACACGCTGAATAAGATGGGGAAGTCAGAATTGCTATATATATATAGCTATATATATAGTTGAGTTGAATTATTGAATAGTTGAATATTAGAGTTGAATTATCGAAAAGCTGAGGGGGGTTTGGGCTGTTTGGCGGGAGGGGGGGGGGTCACAAAAAATTCCAAAAAGGTCCCCATCTTATTCAGCGTGTAAAAACCTTTTTGGAATTTTTTGTGACCCCCCCCCCTCCCGCCCAACAGCCCAAACCCCCCTCAGCTTTTCGATAATTCAACTCTAAACACGACGGTGAAGTCAGAATCGCGATATCGCATTCCGTCATCTGATTAGAGCAGAATAACCATGAAGATCATATCAAGTAAATAAGGGATTTTATATATGAAGCAGAGTGAAACACACGGATAGGAAAGTACATACTAACTTTATTTTAACGAACGAGAAACGATACTCAACAAGTTTTGTATTAGCTGTGTCAGAGGGATAAGAATATACGGTACTTAAGGTTCTTGATGTCGTCAACGTTGAAGTGGAAGAAAAGGAAGCGCGGGAATGATTAGGTTTGGTAGACTGATAAAGAATAATAGAGGAAGATTACGAGTTTTGAGATTGTGTAAATTTACGTAAAATACATCGTAAATACATCAATATGTTTACTTTTTCTGTTAAAATTTCCTTTTTTCATCAAACTTATGGCACTCTGGTTATCAATACGAATTGTAGCTTTAACAGTTTTGAAGGGGGACGTTCTGTCCAAACTCCTTTTTTGCAGAGTGCGCCCGAACATTATTATTTTTTGAACATCGGCGACAGTCGCATGGTTTTCCCCAACTTAATCAATAGGTTCTTTAATTAAATAAATACCTACGTTATTGACATTTTATGTATTTACTCTGGCACATAACTCGAAAAACGTTACACAAAAAAAGCGTCACACTAAATCGTCACGAAAACTTCTGATGATTTTCGCTTACAACCGATTCGTTGCTACGGAACTTTATCTTCGCCAGTTATCATCGTACAAAAATCGTTCACCACTCGTTGGATAGCTCTCAATTTACCTAACCATATTACGTTAACCACTGCGGAGTGTGTGGCCGACAAGCTGCGGTATGAGCGTGATTGTTTAGTTTTTGACATTTTCATGTCTTTGCTTTGGCACATACCTAAACTGAAACGGGAAAAATTTGTTCCCTTGATTCACCCTTTCCTTTAGATCACGTCAGAACACAAGCGACCGGCGGGCCACTACGTCAGAGCCTATGACGCACGAGCGTATGACGTCAGACGGCTGGCAGGAGACCAACTAGTTCGTCAAAGCGTATGCCGTAAGAGCCTATGACGTCAGACGGCTGGCAGGAGGCCAACTAGTACGTCAAAGCCTATGCCGTAAGAGCCTATGACGTCAGAGGGCTGGATGGCTAGGTGATCGGGTGGTAGCGAAGGGAGGTGGTGATGACGTCAGAGGGGCCAGAGGGAGGCAGATATCTAAAACCCCCATTTCTTCCTCACTACTTTCGTGATCACCGTGAAATTTCCTAAAGGATCTCCGAGTTTCAGTTTGTTTTTCATGTTCCGTAGTATTTCTTTTCTTTTTACCATGAATCTTTCAATGTTTGTTCACATTTGGGTATTCTGCGGTTTCAAACGATTTCGACCAATTTTCCATTAAAAAAAAATTGGGTTGAGACTGAATAAAAAAATCGACTAAAATCGTCGATGATCGATTGTGGAGGCGCGATTAATCGGTGACATCGATTGTGGGCTTCCGATGTTACAATCGATGACATAATCGATTGTGAGGGTCCGATGTCCCGTCCCTACTACAGACAACTCGACTACGAACTGGATTGAAGGAGCTCATCAGGTTCAATGATGTTCGTTGGGTTTCATTTCAAATTTTCGAGCTGGAGGTACTTATTATCATTGGAAGATGACGACTATTTTGATGACAATTAGTGCTTTGATGTGTCACTTTGTTTCGCTTGAGTTTTTAATTAGTAAGATTCGCGTAAATGGGATGTATACAAGAACGGACAACAAATGTCAACTTAAACGAGAACAAAATCAATTTATTAGACAGCTAGAAAAAGCACAGGAATGAATTTTGTAAAAAACATATGATCGAAAAGTAATCGCCACAGAAGGCGATTCAATCGATTGTAGGTAGGTAAACCGTAGCCACATCACTCCCCTCCCTGTGCTAACGATACCTTGCCGGGAATTTTACCCTCCGACCACACCGTGGAGTGACTACTGTAGGGATCTGAGGGTAGCAGCAGACGAGTCTCTGGGGGTGGGACATGAATAGGAGCAGATGGATTGGGTTCAGTAGCCATAGGCGAACCGGTTGACGAGTGATCCACTGGGTCAGCCAACAAGAAAGTTGCGCGTTCATATCACGTTAGGGTCACCAATTTAAGTTCATTTCTCCATATTCTGCCACCGTATTTTGAATAGTCGGTAACGAGATTGATTATGGCATGTTCCATAACTTTCGTGATAATTCCCCACCATGTTTTCTCGTTTGAACGTAGCTTGTAGGGTCCATTCCAGTTTTTCCGACCTCCCATCGTTAGTGGTACTCTTGGTAACAACTCCACGTTATTTATAGTACGTGGGTCCTGCTTTCTCAAAGTCTCTAAAAGCAACTGTATCCTTAAGGAGCATTTGGGATTTCAGCTGCGTTTCTGGGTACGTGAGAAAGCCCAGTGCCCTGCTATAAACCCTTGTTCGAGTGCTATAATACATGATTCGCAGCTGACGTGGGTTCAAGAAGGGGATTTTCGATCAGATTGCAAGTACAAAGTCGAGGTCATTACACGACACTCCTAGCAGATCAACAAAAGAATGAGATCCTATTAGTCACGTTCCGTAGTTATACTAAATTGTGTGACTGCCAGGGCAGTCGTCTTATAGGAAAGCGGTGAGAGTTGAAAACGAACACTTGGAAACACAGAACTTGCTCGCATTTTGCAGTGAAAGAAAAAAAAAAAAAATAGAAGAATCTACGGCAGACTCTTACTCAACGTTGAAGTCTGTGGTATGTGCATGATATATTTGAGTGATAAGAACAGATGCAAACTCACTTGTAAAGCCAACGACCCGTTGTTTCGAAATGCCAACGAACTCATCATGCAGCCCCCCGCATCTCAAGAATCTTGAAAATATCTCTTGGAAACTCTCGTTAGGTGCTCCTCGCTTGGGATATTAGCCTGGGAATTCTCCGCCTTCCTGCGATTTAGATCTTTCATGAAAATACATCCGCCTTTCGGATCGCTACCTTTGTTCGTTAAACGCAAATGACTAATTACGATCATTTTCTACGCCTATTCCCATTTCCAGAATGACTTTTACACGACTATGCGAGCCTGAGTTCGTGTGATCTGAACCTGAAAATAAGATACTGGGACTTCCAGTTATTTGGCAGGTTGGATTAGACTGTTTAAGGCCATTTTGCAAGACGGTGGACATTAAATGCAGGATTTTTCTGATGTTTTGCCGGAATACGACATCGACCCTGCAGAGGACTTGTTCGCTGATCTAGGGGTAGGAGAGCTGCTCCACAGTTCAAGCCCTGACCCTTTGCCAAGCCCATCGACTGTACGGAACTCTGAATCGCTAATTCTTGAACCAGTGATTTCAAAGTGCAGGTTGCGGACCACCTTGTATTGTACAACCGACCGAGAAGGAGCAGCTCTGGATTGCCTAAACTCAAAAGAAAAACCCCAGCCGTGAAATTCGACAGAGATATCACTCAGGATGGAGTCCGTCATCTTCCGACAAAGGGAACCAGAGGACGATGCCGGTGGTGCCACAGCTAAAACTAATGTGCTGTGCAAAAAATGTAACATAAGGTTTTGTTTCAATGACAACAGAGAATGTTTTACAGAAGCACATGAGCAGTGATTGTATTACGTTTATTTCAGTTTCATTTCAATTTTCTATTTCAGTACTGTGAATTGGGTAATAGTTTCAATTAGAAATGTTTATTCTCATAATTATTTTATATTTTCATTAGTGAAATTTTCGTGATATACATTCATATCCAAGTCACTGTGATACCTGAGACTAATTTATTGCATTATATCAAAAGTGCCTTCTAAGCTCTTGATTTTTTATGAACTTGAAGTGCCAGTTGGCTCATTCTCAACCTACTAGTTCCTAATATTTCTATGTCAAAGTTCGAGAAATAAATATTTTATGACGTTTGTTATTCAAAACTGTTTTTTTTTTTCTTTCATTTCACTCGAGAAAATTATCGAAATATGGAGCAGTCGAGCGCTACCCTATCTTGGCAGTGGGTCACCTGTGTGACAGTACCTGTACAAAATGTACAAAAACGGGGAAAATTTAAAAAAAATTAAATTTGTTATATTGAAAGCCCAAATGAGTAAAAAAAATTAAAAATAAATGATTTTCTTCAAAAATTTGATGTCTTGCCAAGATAAGCCTTGCCTATTTTATGTTAAATAGGTAGGTACTACCTAATTATGTTCCTTCCAGAAAACCTACAGTGACTGATTAGATCTAAGTAATACGAGTAAGTACAGTGCCTCAACAGACTAGTCGCTGCTAATGTTTTCTAATTAAAATACAGACTAATGAAAATATTTTCATTTACGCTGTAAAACAAACTGTTTTATTTCTTTCCCGTAATGACCGTCATTGTGATTTGATGAATTAGATGTGTTAAGGTGTCCTAAGTACAGTCCTCAAATTCCTGTCACACATTCGTCATTGCTGTAACACTAGGTACCAACCAAACAGTGTTTGGTCCAAACACCCTCGTAATGATTCGAAACTTTTATTAGAAACCCGTCTATGTTACGCCTCAAGTACTCTTACATTTACCGTGAGTGGTTAAGATTTAACCTACACGAAGATTACACCAAATTTGAAAAAAAAGAAGATGAGATGAGATGAATTGAAAACAATCGACTTTAAAAAATTTTCATCAGGCGTGTACATTTTGTAGCATTACGCTTCTGAATGAAAACCTAAAAGTATAAATTCGAATGTTTTCCAAGATAATGAAAACCCTGCGACAGGAATGAGCCGTGGCTAGGGCGGCTAGCGCTTCCAGTAAATTAAAAACCAAGTCATGCAGCATGACTATAAGAGCGAATTTTTGAAGGAATAATTGGTATTATGTAAATGGTCTTCATTAAAGAACATGATGTCCATGAAGAACATCTCAAGTAACAACCACGTTTCTTCATCTTCAACGTGCTCCAGTTTGAGAGCGGAATAATACCTATATAGCGATTCTGACTTCCCCATCTTATTCGGCGTATAAAAACCTTAACAATGAGGTGTAACTTGACAGACCGTTTCATTTTTGCAATTTATGGGTGAACCTCCCCCCCCCCCCCATCAACAAAACCCCCCTCAGCTTTAGGACATTACAACGCTGAACACGACGGAGAAGTCAGAATTGCGATATCGCATCCCGTCATCAGATTTGAGCAGATTAGCCATGAAGAACGTATTCTTCATCTTCAAAGTACTCAAGTTTGCGAACGAAATTAGGGATCGCAATTCTGACTTTACGACAGTGGCGGCTCGTCCATAAGGCCACCTTGGCCCTCGCCCCACCCAAAAATTTGCAAAGGAAAACAGAAAAAACATAGAACAAGGAGAAAAAAATCTTACCTACTACTACCCACCATGGAAGAAGGGAGATCTCCCTTCCTCCATGACTACCCACTTCCACTGAGTCGCATTTTGTTTCGATTTATCGATTAAAAAAGTCGATTATCGGATCGACCAGAAGTGCCCCAGTCTCAATGTTGAAGGTATAGGCGCTTCCTGGGGTGGGGGAAGGCACTCTGTGTTCCGAGATAGGAGGCGTTCCGGGCGGTGGCCAAAATATCGTATCAAGTTGAACGCCGAAAACAATCGATCGTTGAATCGTTCCTTGTCAAGGAAGAACGGAGATTCATTCTTCCATGCTTTCTTCCATGTTTGATAAGAATGATATCAAAACGTTGCCTGACGTTATAATATTATTTTGTATGCATTGACTGGTGGTTTTTAGCTTCGTATTTACTCATCATAGTAAAAGTGAATTATTGTCTCCATAATATTAATCAACTAAACATTGAAATTTAATATCTCACGTGCAACGCGTGAACGCTTTGCTAGTCGTCAAAACTGAAGTGGATCCACAGAAAACCCTACTATACTACGTGGATCACTATTCGCCCAAGGGAATCTCATTTGTTGATTTCTACATTCTGTAAGTTAATAACAGTTAATAACCGTTAATAACAGTAATATACATAATATTATTATGTAGCTCAGCCAACCGTTGAGAATACTGTTTTATTTGTTATCCCTGAAACTGATGGTGACTTCGTTGACTCGAGCTTTGTTTGAGCTAACCAACGAACTCTAAAAGCTAGTTGAAATCAATCTTGCTGTTCTGTGATCGCTCAAAATGTTTTGATACGATTGGATAAGAAAACGTATGTGCAATCTGGGCATAAGAGGACATTTTTAGAGGGGGTTTTCAAGGTACCACTCGGCTAGGAAGCAGATGGTCGCGATTGCTAATTTTTAAAAACCCCAGTAATAGAAACTCCAATAATATAATTTTTTGACTACCTTTATAATGTACTCTTTGAATAGTACTCGTACAGTCACAATTTCTCTTTTATTCTTCCTATCATTTTGAAGATAATTATTTGGGTGGGTAGGTGGGATTGCCTTGCAGCCACCTCCTCGTCGGTAATCCTGGATACTAATCTTCCCTCTCCTCAAGAGAACTCTTTGGAGAACGATGTTTCCTGACTTGCTAAGAGCTGCATACCATTAATTATGAAGCAGTTTAGCTGTAAGGGTAGTTTGAGTTTAGTTCCTATAGTGAGTACCTAATAGGTAGGTATGCACCTAAATATTGCCCTGGTGCCCCACCAGTTTCTGAGCCCACGAGCCGCCCCTGCTTTACGATCGTATTAAGCGTGTAAAAACCTTTAAAATGAGGTGTCACTTGTCAGACTTTCATTTTTTCGGATGACCCCCCCCCCCCCCTATATACTGGATAAAGAAGTTTTCTTCCAGGGCTGATGATGCGGTAACGCAAAAATCACCGTAAGCTTTACAATTGTTTAAATTAGGTAAGTGTTTCTCCTCCTGTAAAAATTATCCAGTATAATATATATAAATATATACATATATATTATATATATATGGATTACGGAAAGTGAAGAGGAAGAAGGAAAAGAGGAGAAGTAAGGTTACGGTGGAAAAGGGAGGTTATGATTATGTTCGGAAGTGAAGTAAAAACGCTTGCATACGAGTCTGCAACACATTGGGACATTTTATGTCTTTAGTCCCCACCACCAACACCCCCCCATTTCCTCCCTCATTACCCTAATATACACCCTAATAAACCATGGTACATTAAACACACATGTTGTGATACTACAACTGTTTCGGTTATCCTGTGAATTAAGGTTTACTTTCAAAATTCACTTCAAAATGAACTCGAAAACACCTCTAACGCCCAACTACAATTTCACGTAGCATTCCTATATAATATATAGGGTGTATATTATACACCCTAATAAACCATGGTACATTAAACACACATGTTGTGATACTACAACTGTTTCGGTAGTAGTATCATTGTCTTCTACATTGTCTTCTGTTTAACTCAGCTTTCCGTACATCCACGGTCGTGTGCAGGGCATGGAAATATTCGATAAATTGAGGGCTTTCCAACGAGTGGTGAACGATTTTCATGGGTTGGAAAATGAGGAAGTTAGTTTTCGTCAACAGTTTTCGTGACGATTTTTTTGTTTGTGTGCCATAGCAAAGACATAAAATGTCAAAACGGTACATGTGAATTATGAAAAGCGTTATTGTATTTAAAAGTGGTTTCGGAACGTTTATTCAATTTGTGAGTTGATTCCTAAGTGTGATGAGTCAAAGAAGAAAGCAAGAATGGAGGGTTGAGGAGCAGAAAGAGGATATTTCTGATGTCGAGTTGACATACCTATATGTCACCTGAAACACAATCATTCTGCAGTATCATAAGGTCTCGGCCATTCTGCATAAACTAAAAAGTTGAATTTACCTTAATGGCATCTCATTATTCAGTTTTACCACAATTTACCTGAATGGCATCTCACCATCCAGTTTTACAATTTTCTCTTTTTCTTATTTTTTTTAATTTTTTTTTTTTTTTAGAAATAAGGTCTCGGCCATTCTGCATATACTAAAAAGTTGAATTTACCTGAATGGTATCTCACCATCCAGTCTCACAACAATTTACCTGAATGGTGTCTCACCATCCAGTCTTACAACAATTTACCTGAATGGTCTCTCACCATCCAGTCTTACAATAACTTACCTGAATGGCATCTCACCATCCAGTCTTACAACAATTTACCTGAATGGCATCTCACCATCCAGTCTTACAACAATTACCTGAATGGCATCTCACCATCCAGTCTTACAACAATTTACCTGAATGGCATCTCACCATCCAGTCTTACAATTTTTATTTTTTTTAATTTAATTTAATTTTTTTTTAGAAATTATTTCGAGGCACTTATACCTATTAGCCATTAATCCTCATCTTCGCTAACAGAGTCTGGGATTATTATTTCATAGGGGATTTTACGCTCAGGGACCTTCCTGATCCTGTCGTGTGGGTATTTATAAACTCTGTTGCTCTTTAGTGACTTCAAGAGATACCTGTCACCATCAAGCACCTCAACTACCTGGAATGGCCCTCTATATTTTGGGTCAAGCTTGGTCTGATTTCTCTCTTCATTCTTTATCAAAGCATAATCACCAACAACTAGCTTACATATTTTAGCTTTAGTTTTATCAAATCTGGTTTTATGGTACTCTGCACTTTTTGTAATATTATTGCCAGCTCGCTCTCTCAGTTCCACCAAATCAATTCGTTCTTGGTTGTCATTTGTAGTTAGTGGCACAAGATTAAGGGGTCTAGCAGTCTTTCCAAACATGAGTTCGATGGGGGAAGCCTTGGTGACTCGATTCTGGGTACAGTTCATGGCGAGCTGTACCTCACCAAGGCAGTTTTGCCATAATTTCTCACTGACTTCTGCAGCTGTTAACATGTTTTTCAGTGTTGACATCACACGCTCCACTTGACCATTTGCACGGGATGCACCTGTGGCAATCAAGTGTAGGTCAATGGAATGCCTATCACAAAATTCCTTAAATTCTGTACTAGCAAAACATCGACCTTGATCAGCTATGATCCGCGATGGTGCGCCAAACAAGGACACGCCAGCTTTCAAGGCACTGATGCAATTTTCAGTGTCAACACGAGGAGTGTGGTGTAAAAGAACATACTTGGTGAATGCATCAATAGTGACAAACACATATTCCTTGCTATCACTCTTTCCACTCAATTTCCCCGTAGCATCCATGTGTACAGTTCGCCAAGGTGCACTTTCCTTGGGGATTGGATGAAGGGAAGCTTGGACTCTTCCAGAATTGGACTTGGCAACCTTACAGGTAACGCAATTCTCCAGAAATTTCCTGACATAGCGAGACATTCCCTCAAACCAACAGTTTTCATACACGTTTTTGGGAGTTTTTTCCCAGCCCAAATGTAGTAAAGCTTCATGAACATTATTAATGGCGGACCATCTATATATAGAAATGGGAGAAATGGGAGGACAATATGCTTACCCCTTATACCCAGAGCATATATCGTCAATCCCAATTCGATAGAGCGTATCGGTACCGTCATTTTTTCAATCAACGTATCCCTGGCGAGCCGCGGAGAACCTGGACGACTCTGCCAACCGCGCGAAACCTACGTATCTCTTGCGGGGCTATAGGAAGCTACACATCGGCCTTGATATATCATAAGCCAATGCGTAGCTTCCTATAGCCCCGCAAGAGATACGTAGGTTTCGCGCGGTTGGCAGAGTCGTCCAGGTTCTCCGCGGCTCGCCAGGGATACGTTGATTGAAAAAATGACGGTACCGATACGCTCTATCGAATTGGGATTGACGATATGCTCTGGGTATAAGGGGTAAGCATATTGTCCTCCCATTTCTCTGAATTTTACGATGCAGAATTCCTGATCTAATATCATAAGTTTTGCGCAAATTTTCGTCAAGGCTATCACTCCTCAACGCTGAAACTATTCCAAAAATCTCCCCATCCTTCTCTTGTTCCAATCGCAGCCAATCATCTGCCACGTTTGCCAAATTGACTCTTTTCTCTTCAATTCTTTGAGGAACAAATGGGGCGGAAATAGTGGGAAGAACGGTATTAGATGATGATCCACCCTCTACTGGGTTTTGGGAAAAGAAATCTACATGAGCCATCCTAGTTCCATCACGATGAATTACGTCAAAATCAAAGGACTGCAGATAGGCCCACCAGCGTTGGACACATGGCAGCAGGTCCTTCTTTTTCTGAGATGATTTTAAGGAATTGCAATCTGTAACTAAGGTGAATTTTCTGCCCAACAGATACTGGCTGAAATGTTTAACTGCCACTACCACAGCCAGGGTCTCAAGTCTATAGGAATGATAACCTGATTCAGCTGGTGTTGCACATTTGCTGAAATATTCAATAACGTGAAGTCTGCCATCCACTGAATGAAATAATATGGCACCGAATCCAAGAGCACTAGCATCAGTGTGTAATTCTATTGGGTGCTCTGGGTCAAAGACTGTCAACACGGGGTCACTGACCAGCACAGAAATAACTGCTTGCCGAATTCGTTCTAACTCGTCAGACCATGGAATACTACCTTTCAAACTGGTCAGCTTATACAGAGGCGCCCTAATCTGTGAGAAATGGGGAATGAATTTCCTGAAATAGGATGCAAGACCAATGAAGCCACGCAGCTCAGTGACATTTATAGGTGGAGGCAGTGCAGTAAGGGCATGCACTTTTTGAGGGTTAGCCCTCATCTGGCCATCCTCAATCACATAGCCCAGATAGAGTACACGCTGGACAACAAAGGAGCACTTAGTTTCAAGGAAAACCCAGCTTTGGTGAGTGCCTCCAGAACCTTGTCAAGTCTTTCTAATGATTCTTCTACAGTCCTGGCAACAATTAGCAAATAATCCATGAAAGCAACAGCATAACTGTGCGCTAATGGACCCAAAGCGTTCATGATAGAGCGCTGGAATACACTGGGTGCATTCCGCAGACCAAAAGGAGTAGTGACGTATTCCCACTGGCCATCTGGTGTGACAAAAGCAGTTTTCTCTATTGAGTTTGGATGGATAGGTACTTGATGGAAACCACTTGCCATGTCGAGAGAAACTTAGCACCACCCAACCGAGCAATCTGATCAGAGATCAATGGGAGAGGATATCTCTCAGGAATAGTGTTTGCATTCAATTCTCTGTAGTCAACACACATCCTGTCAGAGCCATCCTTCTTTTTCACTAGGATGATTGGGCTAGAAAACGGAGACCTACTGGGACGGATGATTCCAGCTGTCTCAAGCTCATGAACCTGTTTTCTTACAACATCACGGTCAGAGGGAGAGAGACGATAGGGGCGCCTAGAAACAATTTTAGACTGATCAATTAGTCTAATCTCCATTTCTCCAGTCTCTACCCTAGTACGGGGAATGCCATTGGTGAAATACGCCCGGTACTTTTCCAAAATGGCAACCAATTGTGGGCGGAACTCAACAGGCACATTGATCTTAACATCATCAAAAGAAATCTGGTCAACCTCATGCACACTCATAACAGAACGGGCATTAGCTTGTATCTGGGATGACAAAATCTCTCAAGAGGTTTTGGATATAATCACAGAGTACCCATCTTGTAGGATCTCTCTGCCTATCATAATTGGACTTGAAAGGAATTCGTCTGGTAAAACGTGAAACAAAATATCCAAACAGCAACTATTTACAATAACTTGTGAAAGGATTTGATCACAACAGTTGACACTATTTTTACCTATACCTGATAGAACAACTAGATTACTGATTCTCTCGCCATTCAACTCTTTAGCGACACTTTTTTTAATGAGAGAGCACTCTGAACCAGAATCAAATGTAAAAGTGTAACATTTACCCTGCTGTTGCAGCGTTCCAGTTGGGTTGGCTGCACATGTCAACTCTTCTTGTAGGCTGCGTTGCTGGAGCATCATGGGTTGACTTTTTCTTGGGGCAGTTGAAAGCCATGTGTCCTTGGGATTGGCAAAAGAAACAAATTTTTTTTTTTTTTTTTTTTTAATCATCTTTATTGTTACAACTGTATATTATACATCTAGTGACTTCACTCTGACGGATGACGGATATTGGGCAAGGAGTGCAAAAGAAAAAGCGGATCTGTTTGCCGACTACCTTGAGGAAACATTCACCCCGTTTCCAAGGGAGACTGCCGATGAGGATGCCACAATGGTAGAAAAGACAGATGAATTGGAAATTCGGCCTATTACCATCCAAGAGCTCAAAGACGAGATTAAGTTCAACCTCAGTCCAAAGAAAGCTCCGGGCTATGATCTTTTAACAGGAAAAGTCTTGAAAGAACTTCCAGAAAACGGTCTGAAAAAACTCCTACACCTAATCAATGCGTCATTTAGACTGCATCACGTGCCACTACAGTGGAAAGTAGCAGAGGTAATAATGATAGCCAAGCCAGGCAAACCAACTCACGACAAAAAGTCCTACCGCCCCATCTCCCTTCTACCAATAATATCCAAGCTCTTTGAGAAACTCCTCTTAAAGAGATTAAAACCTATAATCGAGGACAGAAATCTAATCCCTGACCACCAATTCGGATTCAGAGAGCAGCATTCAACGATAGATCAGGTACACCGCATCACCAGTGTGAGAAATGCTTCGAAGAGAAGGCAATCTGCTCAGCAGTGTTCCTTGACGTCTCTCAGGCGTTTGACAAAGTCTGGCATAAGGGACTTCAAGCAAAGCTACAAAGATATCTCCCTGCACAGTATTATAGAATTTTAGCGTCTTATCTAACAGAAAGGCATTTCAGGGTAAAACACGACGAAGAATACTCCCAATTGCGGGACATAAAAGCAGGAGTACCTCAAGGTAGCGTCCTTGGGCCATTACTCTATCTACTATACACGAGGGATCTCCCAAAACGAACAGAAGCTGTGACAGCGACGTTTGCAGATGACACAGCAATCCTGGCTGTTGGTCCCACAGTTGAAGAAGCCTCGAGTAAACTACAGGAATCCGTAAACAGTATCCATCAATGGACCAAAAGATGGAGAATAAAACTCAACGAAGCAAAGTCAACACACATTAACTTTACATACAGGAAAGTGAGACCAATACCTATAGAACTAAACTCCCGAATCGTCCCATATGCTGATACTGCTAAGTACCTTGGAATGACCCTGGACGCCAAGCTCCGCTGGAAGGAGCACGTAAAGAAGAAGAAGGAAGAAATCAACCTAAAATTCAAGAAGATGTACTGGCTCATTGGGAGAAAATCCCAACTGCCTATACATAACAAAATGCTACTGTACGAGCAAGTGATCAAGCCAATTTGGGCCTACGGCTGCCAGTTATGGGGCTGCACTAAGAGCAGCAACATGAAAATAATCCAAACAACGCAAAACAAAATTCTCAGGAGCATAGTTAATGCCCCCTGGTATGTTCGAACGAATGATCTCCATCGCGATCTTAAAGTCATGATGGTGAACGAAGTTATTAAAAATCGAGCAACGGACCATGAAAACCGTCTCCACAAGCACAAGAAACAAATGATTTCCTTTTTCGGGTTAGACCATACTTTAGGGGGCAACGACTCCTGAGCCACAGGCGCTACTGCAGATATTGATGAACGAGGAGCTGTTGAGGATCTTGACTTGCGGAAGTAGCAGTCCATTGATAGATGGTTGTTTTTGCCACAATACGTGCATCTATCAAACCTGGCTCTCCTTATGGAAGTAATGTCCTTTTCGTTTGAAGGGGGGGCAGGGCGCTTATCAGGTAGAGCCTTCAGTTCCAGTAGCATGGTTTCCCGATTCAGATCTTTCATAGTATGGGCCAACCGAAAGGCACGAGAGTCAATATGGGCAACATGAGCAAGGATTGTGGAAACGGTTACTTGTTCCTTTGTTAGGCCATGCCACAGCCCCATTAGCTTGTTCATCATTCGATTGGCATATTCCGAAATGTTCTCATCGACATTGGGGCGACTTTTCATCAATTCAAGCAATGTGACCGTTGGTGGCTCAGCAGAAGAAAAGTGGGAAAGAAAAATGTCCTTGAACTGGGGCCAGGTAATACCAGCAAACACAACACGAGAGAGCCACCCTGAAGCTGAACCCTTCAAGGCCTTGGCGATAGCCCTGATCAAGGAACTACCACTCAAGGTATTCTCGCCCATACACAAATCAATAGAGGTACACCATGCTCGGGGATCGGCATCTGGCTCATCAGGATTGAATGCGGGGAAAACAAGTTTTGAAATACCCTGGTCGGGAAACCAACCAATGCTCATCACATTGTGCAACACACGCTGTTGAGCCTCAAACATTTCTTTCCACTTGTCACTTTCCAAAACTTGGCTAGACGGAGATACGTGTGATGTCGAGTTTTTTGTTCTGAAATACGTTTCGTGCTACGGAAATGAAGGTAATTTCGAATGTTTGTTGGTAGGTACTTCTTTTATAGAAAAATTATTACCGACGTAGTATTAAAAACCTCAGATTTATATCGTATTAATTAATCATAATTAATAATAATAATCAATCAATAAATTTATTTCACAATATAGGTATATGTACCTCAAGGGCGGGTTGTGGGGATCAAGGGGAAGTATGGTCACTGTAATTATTAATAATAAATACAAATGATTAATACCTAACAATAAATTATAAAAAAAAAAAATTATAAAAAGTCAGGCCATCCCTTTTGGTTTATTATCTTCGATAATGAACCATTGGAATCGCCCAAAGAAAAAAAAATTTTAACCCCCCCTCAAAATTTGTTGGTTTACGTTTCAAGATACGTAGATTCAGAAAATCGAATAAAAAAAAATCCGTCCGTCCGCCGTACGCCGTACGCCGTACGCCGTACGCCGTACGCCGTCCGCCGTCCGCCGTCCGCCGTCCGCCGTCCGAGGCACTTTGCCCAGTTAGCGTTGAGTTAAAATTACGAAATTTGGTTTCTGGGTTTGGACCAGCCCCACAATGATCCACGAAACTTTTCATAACCCTAGGTCAAGGGGAAGGGGTTCAAAACGAATTTTGAAATTTTGAAAATTCCATATCTCGAAAAATTCTCATCAAACGGTATGT
Organism: Stenodema calcarata; assembly: GCA_963920205.1. Taxonomy (NCBI): domain Eukaryota; kingdom Metazoa; phylum Arthropoda; class Insecta; order Hemiptera; family Miridae; genus Stenodema; species Stenodema calcarata. The sequence goes on from CAWUBA010000007.1 coordinate 47,578, forward strand.
TTTTTATTTCATATTTAGATAGAGTTTGTTCCGTAGAATTTTTTAAGACCATCCGCAGCTTTGTACGACCAGCCGTTCGTTCACAATGACGGCTCAAAGATTGTGCCTCACAACACGATCGTGACTCAAACTGTTGAAATACCGGTCCATTTTCATACTAACAAGCTCTTTGGAACATCATATGGCTTAAGTTATGTCGAGTTTGTTGTTCTGAGGTGCGTTTCGTGCTACGGAAATGAAGGTAATTTCGAATGTTTCTAGGTAGGTAGGTACTTCTTTTATAGAAAAATTATTACCGACGTAGTATTAAAAACCCCAGAATTATATCGTATTAATTGATCATAATTAATAATAATTATTATTAATAATAAATACGAATTATTAATACCTAACAATAAATTATAATAATTTTCACTAGGTACTTGATAAAATTGTTAATAATTAGTGATAATTGATAATAATAATTAATCTAACATTTAGGATATAGACATTCAGACCTAGTGATCTAGACAGAAGGGTGATCTGTACAAAGAAGATAATGAACCGTTGTGTCAAGAATTTGCAGAGTTTTGAATCAGTTTCGGCTCAATCATAGCCCCATATTCAGGATTTCAAGATTCGCTACCTACCTAGTCGAGAATTTTGGAAAATAATTTTTGGACGCAAACCTATTCAGAATGTGACCGGGGCTCTCGCATTGTCAGGCCATCCCTTTTTGAACCCGTTTCGGCACAATCATAGCCCCATATTCAGGATTTCAAGATTCGCTACCTACCTAATCGAGAATTCAGGAAGCAAACCTATTCAGAAAGTAACCGGGGCTCTCGTTGTTAGTCAGGCCATCCCTTTTTGAACCAGTTTCGGCTCAATCATAGCCTCATATTCAGGATTTCAAGATTCGCTACCTACCTAGTCGAGAATTTTGGAAAATAATTGTTGGAAGCAAACCTATTCAGAAAGTAACCGGGGCTGTCGCAGTTAGTTAGGCCATCCCTTTTTGAACTCGTTTCGGTTCAATCATAGCCCCACATTTAGGATTTCAAGATTCGCTACCTACCTAATCGAGAATTCAGGAAGCAAACCTATTCAGAAAGTAACCGGGGCTGTCGCTGTTAGTTAGGCCATCCCTTTTTGAACCCGTTTCGGCACAATCATAGCCCCATATTCAGGATTTCAAGATTCGCTACTTGCCTAATCGAGAATTTTGGAATATAATTTTTGGAAGCAAACCTATTCAGAATGTGACAGGGGCCCAGGAATATTTTCCTTAAATACCTAAATCACAAAATTACCGTTGCCATGCTGTTTATCTAGAGCATTGGTTCCCAACCTGGGGGCGATCGCCCCCAAGTGGCGATTTGGGTTCTAAAGGGGGCGATAAATTTGTGGGGGGCGACAAGGGGGCGATGAGTATTAAAAGGCAGAACAAATAAAACTTTACTGAAGGGTAGAATCTTTACTATCGCGGATACACGGTAGCGTTTTACAAACAAATAAATTCGTTTTTAATTTAGTTATGAGGAAAAAACTATAATCTGCATAAAATATGCGCGTGTGAGAGTTGTGTAACTCTACAGGGATTGTTGAACACGCGCAGACTTGGGAGGAATAGCGCGGTAAACAGTAGTACTAAGAAAAGGGGGCCACAGGTGTGAGTCATCTTCCACAAAGGGGCGATGCCCCATAAAAGGTTGGGAACCACTGATCTAGAGCATTTTACTTACATTACAGAAATGTTCCTATTAGGCGTCTTTAAAGATCAATTAGCAAACAATTTCAAGATGAGAAGCATATTTGAAATGTCCCAAATTGGTTATATCCCTGTTCAGCTGATTGAGCCCTTAAATTAATTTGTCTCCCCCTCATCCTACAAAGTTGAAATTTGACAAGAAGCCTCCTTAGGACTTCTGGCTACAAATAACAAGCTGAGGTCTTCTCTGCATCAGCTGATTGAGCCCTTACATTAATTTCTTTCCCCCCCAATCTTACGAAGCTGCAAATTGACAGGGACCCTCCTTAAGACTGCTGGATATGGATGACAAGCTGAGGTCCCTCCCTGCTCAGCTGAGGTCCCTCCTAAGTCGGTTCAGTATTTGACAACTGCCTCAAATGTATTCAAGGAGAACTAGTTGACTTATCTTTACTGTACGCGGTTAAATGTGGAAAAAGGCAATTTTCTCAATTTAGCTCTCCTACTTACGTTCCGGCCATACGGGTCATTAAGTTGGTTCTTCGTTGATTGTATATTCATTGACAATTTCATTTGATGTTTGATGTTTGTGATACTGGAAAAGCCAGCTTATGCTAAATTTATGCTAACATTCAGCACACTGGTGAGTTGAGGTGATTGCATACTTCAAGGCGCTGCAAAATGAATGAAGTTGTGCCCCTGCAAACCAGTGGGAGCACCCGCCAGAGGCTCCCAGCTCGGGAGCCACTGCCGCTAGGATACATCTAAATGTCGTACACGCTACCGGTCAATACGTTTTTAAAAGGCGCCTCTAGCAGGGCTTTACATACATATTGCAAATAGATAATGAAATGGAGATCACATTTAAAGCAAAAATCATAGAAAAATATAGAAAAATATACCTCAATATTTCAGCTGGTGGCCGTGATCACGAGACTGCTACTATATATATAATTTTTCACGAGACTGCTACTATATATATTATTTTTGGTATCTTTTGGCAGTGGATTCAGGATGGTCTGAAACGGATTTTGGTATGAAAATTTTTCGAAAATTCGAGTTTTACAAATTTTGGACCAAGAACGAAAATTCCTAGTACTTTACATGGAAATTCAGCTCGGCCGCTTCAGGGGTGGGTACTTTAGGGTTCGCTTTAGTGCGAAAAACTGTTTCTTGTTAATTTTCATGACACCGACTTTGCAACATTTTCAAGAGTGAAATCGTCCGCCGTCTTCCAAAATGTCCTTAAACGCACTGGACAGTTTAAAACGAATCAGCGACCCTATTTAGACTGATTCTGAAAATCTGTTTGGTCAGGGAATGCTTGAGAATATAATGGTTGCAATGCAATGAAATACGAGGTATATTGCTGGTAAATTTCTTCACGTTCTGCAGCTAAAAACTGAAACTGTTCAAGGTGTAGATAATCGAATGCGCCTACTGGGTATCTATTGAGACTTTTCCTCAACTACTGAAGTTATGAGGCATTTTCAACTTACTTATTAACTTATTTCTACAACTTACCATGTTTTAGGATTGTACTTGACGACTACCACAACTGACTGAATACGTTCATTTTAGGAGTTAGACCAGTACGGGGTAAACAATCGATGATGAAGCGGTTGAAGAAAATGTGGCCCTACATGCTCATACCGACCATGATGACGTTAGGCTACGCGCCGTTCGTCCTGTCGTCCCTCAAGATGTTTGTCATGAACACTCTAATGATCAACATGATGGCCTTCAACGCTGCCATTTTTCTGACGCTGAGGAACATGGTTTTCGGTCCGAGAGTCGGTGGTCACGTGAAATACTATAACTTCGGCTACGAGCATCACCAAAAACACCACCATTCACGGTGACCCAAACTGATTCCGGTGAGTTCACTCATTTTCATATTCCCTCTTACTGTACCTACAGGTTTGTCGTTGAAATGATTAATTGGAATTATTGAGTTCCCGACCATCTTGCATGTCATAAAACCTTCGACAGCGTTGAAATTAAGTATTAGATTCAATAATTCAATGGGTGGCGGGAAAATCGTGTTATTTTAGGTACATTCCACTGATTTTTTTTTTTTTTTTTAAATCAAATAACGTGGCATGTAGTTTCTAGGATCCATAGGTACTTTTGGTTTATTATCTTCGATAATGAACAATTGGAATCGCCCAAAGAAAAAATTTTTTTAACCCCCCCTCAAAATTTGTTGGTTTCAACGTTTCAAAATACGTAGATTCAGAAAACCGAATAAAAAAAAAATCCGTCCGTACGCCGTCCGCGCCACTTTGCCCAGTTAGCGTTGAGTTAAAATTACGAAATTTTTTTTATGGGTTTCGACCAACCCCACAATGGTCCTCGAAACTTTTCATAACCCTAGGTGAAGAGGAAGGGGTTCAAAACGAATTTTGAAATTTTGAAAATTTCATATCTCGAAAAATTCATGTAAAACGGTATGTTTTTTATTTCATATTTAGATAGAGTTTGTTCCGTAGAATTGTTTAAGACCATCCGCAGCTTTGTACGACCAGCCGTTCGTTCACAATGAGGGCTCAAATATTGTGCCTCACAACACGATCATGAATCAAACTGTTGAAATACAGGTCCATTTTAATACTAACATCATATGGCTTAAGTGATGTCGAGTTTGTTGTTCTGAGGTGCGTTTCGTGCTACGGAAATGAAGGTAATTTCGAATGTTTGTTGGTAGGTACTTCTTTTATAGAAAAATTATTACCGACGTAGTATTAAAAACCCCAGAATTATATCGTATTAACTAATCTTAATTAATAATATTTATTAATAATAATAAATACGAATTATTAATACCTAACAATAAATTATAATAATTTTCACTAGGTACTTGATAAAATTGTTAATAATTAGTGATAATTGATAATAATAATTAATCTAACATTTAGGATCTAGACATTTAGACCTAGTGATCTAGACAGAAGGGTGATCTGTACAAAGAAGATAATGAACCGTTGTGTCAAGAATTTGCAGAGTTTAGTTGTTCAATTAACCCACTAAGTAAAGTAAGCAACCATTTAAGGTTGAATTTCCGTCCGCCTGCCGTTTTTAGGCGTCGCGGACGTCATCGGCTGTCCAGCTAGGTACAACAATTAACCCACTACAGAATGCACTACTTGTATACTTTTCAACCCATTCGGGAATTAGTGGAAAAACGTGGAATCTTGCAAGGAAACGTTTCAAGATTTTGACTTGATTTTGTGAGGGTTTAAAAACAAAACAAAGCTCCAGATAACTAAACCTGTGTGGTTTAAACTTACTGTGGATGATCCCGCAACAGTTTCTCAAGACCATGGGCTGATCTTCTCATCAGTTAACCTACCATGCCATCAGTTAACCCCTGTGATTTGCCTCCGTCGTACTTTCCAATCTTTCCAATATTCAGTATTTCCAACCTTCAGTACTCTAAGCTTTAAACATTTTCTGCACTCCGTTAAGGTGCACAAATTTAAAAGGGAGCATTTCCTCAGAAATCGTCTCCACAAGCGTTTTGTCAAAAATAAATGTCCTAAAGCTATTTTTCAAATATGTCCTATAATGTCAATATATGTCCTATAATGTCCTATATGTCAAAATAATTATTAATCTAACATTTAGGATCTAGACATTTAGACCTAGTGATCTAGACAGAAGGGTGATCTGTACAAAGAAGATAATGAACCGTTGTGTCAAGAATTTGCAGAGTTTTCAAATATGGATTTTTGACGGCGGTAACATTTTCTACAAAGTTGTCAAGCTTTCCTTGCTTCGGCATGCTTGGTTGTGAAGTACCTTCTCCAGCACTGTTAGTGGGGGACCTCACTATCTCTACAAAAACTTCGTTGTGGCGTCTCTTGAGATGATCTCTCAGATTTGTAGCGTTCGAACTGGTTTGAAACATATTTCCACACAAATTACATTTCGCGCGCCGCTGTCCCTTCACTATTCTTCGTAAAAATTTCGAAACTTCGGATTTTGGGGGCATTGTTCCTGATATAGTGGGTGGGTGTTCACCTTTCACTTGTGCCACAAACACAAAACTAGCTGGTGACACCAGCCTGGTGTGAAATGGACAAGAAAAACTCTGCAAATTCTTGACACAACGGTTTATTATCTTCTTTGTACAGATCACCCTTCTGTCTAGATCACTAGGTCTAAATGTCTAGATCCTAAATGTTAGATTAATTATTATTATCAATTATCACTAATAATTATTATTAACAATTTAGATAGAACCTTCTAAAATCATTCTTAGAAACTCCCTCCAGAGCATTTCTTTTCGTCTTCAGTGGAAAGTAGAGAGGGGAAAAGAAATAAAAAGGAAAGACAGATTTACTTTCATTTCGAAAAGGTAATAACACAGCCACAACAAACAAAAGTTCATGGAAAGGCTCAACAAACAGTTGACTGAACAAATTTCGATGAATCTGAACAGCTGAGAATAAAAGAATGTCATTCCTGGAATGACTACCTACTGTAGAAGCTGTTCACTTCTCGGAATGAATTCAATTTGAACGGTGGCGGGCACCAGCGGTTCAAACATCGATAGTCCTGCCAAATATCGATAGGCTATCGATAGTAAAAAACTATCGATACCTCGATAATGCTATCGACTATCGGCCGTAACTACTAGGTACATGGGACTCTCTGATTATTTAATACAGGGTATTACACGACTGGATAAGTTTTCCTCAAAGACGTGGAATTTCCGCGTCTCCCTCAAGAGATGATAGCCACGACACGACAATCTAGTTAATAGTCACGTCAAACAACATTTGGTATTTCCAATAAGGAAACCATCCATAAGCTTACATTTTTGTTATATGAAAGGGTTCACCTTTCAAAGTCATTGTTGTCAAGCCATACACCACTAACCTTGGGATACCTCAGTCGTTTTCTCTTTCTCTCGACACAATAACGAGTACCTACCTACCTAGTTGTGAAGGTGTTCCAACAAAGAGCAAGGTCCTTTTCCTTCACTTAAGAACACTGGTGGATGCTGCGCAGTTATGCGTATCGAGATACCTCGGAAAAAGAGTGAAAGTGCGTTCATCAAAAGAGAAGCGTTTTATCGTGCTAACTGCGTCTAATTGGGTGTCTCGGGTGATGGTCAGCTTTTTGGATCACTTCATGTCGAACTAATATTTTGTATAATTAATATAATGAAAACTCCGCTAGACTTTTAGATTGACTAATGAGGTAAAGAAGAGAAAACGAAAGAACTGTAGAATCAGAACGATATATTCACATTGAATTTCACAAGAAACATTACACAACGCGGTAGACATCCAACTACTCGACTCGCACCGACATTAGGCCCTAATGATTAGGGATGGGTCAAGAAACGAGAAACTAGTTTATTTTTTTTAGAGTAATATAATCGTTTATTTACACATTTTACATAATACAGATATATTCACAAGTACAAATTATGAATGCAACGTTCGTTTGTTTAATATCTAAGCCTAAGGTCAGTGACCTGTCCAGGCTCGTTCTCTCCCAGCTCAGCTTGGATGTGCGTACGTTCAGTAATGCATTTTAGTTTATAATAATTATAATTATTATAAGAATTGTTCTTATATATTACTTCCTAAATATCCTACTTTTAACAAACTAAAAGATACTTATACCTACTTAACGTCTAGCAAAGGTCGTTGTGGTAGTACATTTCTGTTATTCAAATTTTACATATAGGGATATTGGATTTTTGTGGGTCACTATGAATTCAAAATTTAAATTTAAGGATGATGGATTTTGCATTTATTTGATTCATCAAGTGTTGAAATGTTAGCTTTTTGAATACAGCTACAGAATTAGTTGTTTTAATTGCTGATGGCAAAGTTTCGAAAACTGAGGGGGCCAGCCAAGGCAACTGCCTAGTGTAGAAGTCATTGCTTGGGCGTGCTATTGATAAAATACTTTGTGCGTTCAACCTGGTAGGTCTCACATCACTTCTCTTTTCGAATAAGTCGAGGGACTTATGCACATATAAGGCCAATCGATAAACATACGTCATTCTTGGAGAAAGTACTTCAAAATCCTCGTAAAGGTTCACCATTTGGGTGCGCCTGTGTGATATATAGGTATAGATATAGGTATAGTTACCTATATAGTTATATAGGTAACTAGTTTGAAAAAAATAACCGTTATAACCGTTTCTAAATTTGAAAGAAACTACATAGTTATAAAAACTCGGCGCTTCGCCCCGCTTCGCAAGCCCCCCTGAACCCCCCGGATCTTTTCTCTTCTATACTTTGTATAGAACGAGGTATTTGCTATGCAAAACATGAATAATGTTTTTGCGTCCGAATGTTGTTTACAGTTTTATTTACTCAGGGCTGTATCTCAGCTTCTTCGATATTTACAGCGGTTTTGGCAGTATATAATTTATGCATAAATTAAAGGCTTTCCAACGAATGGAGAACGATTTTTGTCCGTTGAAAACTAAAGAAGTTTCATTTCCCTAGAAACGGCTCGGTTGTACGTGAAAATCATTAAAAATCTTCTGACATAATTTCGTGACTTAAACTTCGTTACGCTTTTCAACTCTGGTAGGCCACCGCAAAAACATTATTCATGTTAAAAACGGCAAAAGTTGGTAGGTATTAGTTTTTGAATTGAACTATCCGAAAAATTTGTCAACGCATTCGTTATTCGTGGTTTGTTCCAAAACATAGTTGATTATTAGGTGTTATAGAATGAACCTTTCGTAACGTAAGGCTTTATTGTACAAAGTCTGAACAATCAATGCGCGTCGATAGAATTGACAAGAGAAGTTGAGACTACCACGGCAACGACCAGCCCATTCAGGAATTTTAATATTTGTAGAGAATCTTATATCACATTTTCCCCCTCTGGAGAAACTCATGTTATATAGTCTTTCAAATATTCGGGCACTCTCCTCGTCCTCTTTGGTCGGGCCTCTAGGAAGGGTGGGTCAATAGTATTGGTGGGGGGGGGGGTTAAAGGCAGTTAGGGTAGGGGGAGGGAGGGGGGGGGTATTACCTGGATTTCAAAACTACTTGACCGATCCGAATGAAACTACGGGAATATGTTGAGTGAACATTGGGGAAGGTTTCTGACCAATTTAGGAGGGGGGCTGTAGGTTGTGTGTGGTGGGGGGGGGGGTCTACCGGCAATCCAAAAACCACTTGACGAATTGGAGTGAAACTTTGAAATTGTGTTGTGTGAACATTGGGGAAGGTTTCTGACCAGGTAGGGAGAGTCCTTAGTAAGTTGTGGTGGCTGGGGGGGGGGGGGGGGGGTGTTTCAGGGATTTCAAAACTACTTGACCGATCTGAATGAAACTTAGGGAAAATGTTGAGTGAACGTTGGGGAAGGTTAAAGGGGGTGTCTGTCCCAAAGGGGGTGTCTGTTCTACCGTTCTATGATGAATCGTTGTGTCAAGAATTTGCAGAGTTTTGGTTTATTATCTTCGATAATGAACCATTGGAATCGCCCAAAGAAAAAAGTTTTTTAACCCCCCCTCAGAATTTGTTGGTTTACGTTTCAAGATATGTACATAGATTCAGAAAATCGAATTGAAAAAACTCTGCAAATTCTTGACCCAACGGTTCATTATCTTCTTTGTACAGATCACCCTTCTGTCTAGATCACTGGGTCTAAATGTCTAGATCCTAAATGTTAGATTAATTATTATTATCAATTATCACTAATTTTTTTTTTTTTTTTTTTTTTTTTTTTTTTTTTTTTTTTTTTTTTTTTTTTTTTTTTTTTTTTTTTTTACCTACCAACAATTGGAGTTTTATTAGTAGTACAATGGCCAAAAGCACAATGATGACTGGACATGTGGGGGGGGGGGGGGCGCAGAAGTAATTATGTAAATAGGGTATACAGGAATAATAATTATTAACAATTTTATCAAGTACCTAGTGAAAATTATTATAATTTATTGTTAGGTATTAATAATTCGTATTTATTATTAATAATAATTATTATAAATTATGATTAATTATTACGATATAATTCTGGGGTTTTTAATACTACGTCGGTAATAATTTTTCTATAAAAGAAGTACCTACCAACAAACATTCGAAATTACCTTCATTTCCGTAGCACGAAACGCACCTCAGAACAACAAACTCGACATCACTTAAGCCATATGATGTTCCAAGAGCTTGTTAGTATGAAAATGGACCTGTATTTCAACAGTTTGATTCACGATCGTGTTGTGAGGCACAATCTTTGAGCCGTCATTGTGAACGAACGGCTGGTCGTACAAAGCTGCGGATGGTCTTAAAAAATTCTACGGAACAAACTCTATCTAAATATGAAATAAAACTCTGCAAATTCTTGACACAACGGTTCATTATCTTCTTTGTACAGATCACCCTTCTGTCTAGATCACTAGGTCTAAATGTCTAGATCCTAAATGTTAGATTAATTATTATTGTCAATTATCACTAATTATTAACAATTTTATCAAGTACCTAGTGAAAATTATTATAATTTATTGTTAGGTATTAATAATTCGTATTTATTATTAATAATAATTATTATTATTAATTATGATTAATTAATACGATATAATTCTGGGGTTTTTAATACTACGGCGGTAATAATTTTTCTATAAAAGAAGTACCTACCAACAAACATTCGAAATTACCTTCATTTCCGTAGCACGAAACGCACCTCAGAACAACAAACTCGACATCACTTAAGCCATATGATGTTCCAAAGAGCTTTTAGTATGAAAATGGACCTGTATTTCAACAGTTTGATTCACGATCGTGTGGTGAGGCACAATCTTTGAGCCGTCATTGTGAACGAACGGCTGGTCGTACACAGCTGCAGATGGTCTTAAAAAATTCTACGGAACAAACTCTATCTAAATATGAAATAAAAAACATACCGTTCTATATGAATTTTTCGAGATATGAGATTTTCAAATTTTCGAAATTCGTTTTGAACCCCTTCCCCATGACCTAGGGTTATGAAAAGTTTCGAGGACCATTGTGGGGTTGGTCGAAACCCATAAAAAAAATTTCGTAATTTTAACTCAACGCTAACTGGGCAAAGTGGCGCGGACGGCGGACGGCGTACGGCGGACGGACGGATTTTTTCTTATTCGATTTTCTGAATCTACGTATCTTGAAACGTAAACCAACCAATTTTGAGGGGGGGTTAAAAAATTTTTTTCTTTGGGCGATTCCAATGGTTCATTATCGAAGATAATGATTATGATTAATTAATACGATATAATTCTGGGGTTTTGGTTTATTATCTTCGATAATGAACCATTGGAATCGCCCAAAGAAAAAAAAATTTTAACCCCCCCTCAAAATTTGTTGGTTTACGTTTCAAGATACGTAGATTCAGAAAATCGAATAAAAAAAAATCCGTCCGTCCGCCGTACGCCGTACGCCGTCCGCCGTCCGCCGTACGCCGTCCGCCGTCCGCGCCACTTTGCCCAGTTAGCGTTGAGTTAAAATTACGAAATTTTTTTTATGGGTTTCGACCAACCCCACAATGGTCCTCGAAACTTTTCATAACCCTAGGTCAAGGGGAAGGGGTTCAAAACGAATTTTGAAAATTTGAAAATCTCATATCTCGAGAAATTCATATAGAACGGTGTGTTTTTTATTTCATATTTAGATAGAGTTTGTTCCGTAGAATTTTTTAATACCATCCGCAGCTTTGTACGACCAGCCGTTTGTTCACAATGAGGGCTCAAAGATTGTGCCTCACAACACGATCGTGTATCAAACTGTTGAAATACAGGTCCATTTTCATACTAAAAGCTCTTTGGAACATCATATGGCTTAAGTGATGTCGAGTTTGTTGTTCTGAGGTGCGTTTCGTGCTACGGAAATGAAGGTAATTTCGAATGTTTGTTGGTAGGTACTTCTTTTATAGAAAAATTATTACCGACGTAGTATTAAAAACCCCAGAATTATATCGTATTAATTAATCATAATTAATAATAATTATTATTAATAATAAATACGAATTATTAATACCTAACAATAAATTATAATACTTTTCACTAGGTACTTGATAAAATTGTTAATAATTAGTGATAATTGATAATAATAATTAATCTAACATTTAGGATCTAGACATTTAGACCTAGTGATCTAGACGGAAGGGTGATCTGTACAAAGAAGATAATGAACCGTTGTGTCAAGAATTTGCAGAGTTTTTAATACTACGGCGGTAATAATTTTTCTATAAAAGAAGTACCTACCAACAAACATTTGAAATTACCTTCATTTCCGTAGCACGAAACGCACCTCAGAACAACAAACTCGACATCACTTAAGCCATATGATGTTCCAAAGAGCTTTTAGTATGAAAATGGACCTGTATTTCAACAGTTTGATTCACGATCGTGTGGTGAGGCACAATCTTTGAGCCGTCATTGTGAACGAACGGCTGGTCGTACACAGCTGCAGATGGTCTTAAAAAATTCGACGGAACAAACTCTATCTAAATATGAAATAAAAAACATACCGTTCTATATGAATTTTTCGAGATATGAGATTTTCAAATTTTCGAAATTCGTTTTGAACCCCTTCCCCATGACCTAGGGTTATGAAGAGTTTCGAGGACCATTGTGGGGTTGGTCGAAACCCATAAAAAAAATTTCGTAATTTTAACTCAACGCTAACTGGGCAAAGTGGCGCGGACGGCGTACGGACGGATTTTGGTTTATTATCTTCGATAATGAACCATTGGAATCGCCCAAAGAAAAAAAAATTTTAACCCCCCCTCAAAATTTGTTGGTTTACGTTTCAAGATACGTAGATTCAGAAAATCGAATAAAAAAAAATCCGTCCGTCCGCCGTACGCCGTCCGCCGTCCGCCGTACGCCGTCCGCCGTCCGCCGTCCGCGCCACTTTGCCCAGTTAGCGTTGAGTTAAAATTACGAAATTTTTTTTATGGGTTTCGACCAACCCCACAATGGTCCTCGAAACTTTTCATAACCCTAGGTCAAGGGGAAGGGGTTCAAAACGAATTTTGAAAATTTGAAAATCTCATATCTCGAAAAATTCAAATAGAACGGTATGTTTTTTATTTCATATTTAGATAGAGTTTGTTCCGTAGAATTTTTTAAGACCATCCGCAGCTTTGTACGACCAGCCGTTCGTTCACAATGACGGCTCAAAGATTGTGCCTCACAACACGATCGTGTATCAAACTGTTGAAATACAGGTCCATTTTCATACTAACAAGCTCTTTGAAACATCATATGGCTTAAGTGATGTCGAGTTTGTTGTTCTGAGGTGCGTTTCGTGCTACGGAAATGAAGGTAATTTCGAATGTTTGTTGGTAGGTACTTCTTTTATAGAAAAATTATTACCGACGTAGTATTAAATACCCCAGAATTATATCGTATTAATTAATCATAATTAATAATAATTATTATTAATAATAAATACGAATTATTAATACCTAACAATAAATTATAATAATTTTCACTAGGTACTTGATAAAATTGTTAATAATTAGTGATAATTGATGATTATAATTAATCTAACATTTAGGATCTAGACATTTAGACCTAGTGATCTAGACAGAAGGGTGATCTGTACAAAGAAGATAATGAACCGTTGTGTCAAGAATTTGCAGAGTTTTTTGGTTTATTATCTTCGATAATGAACCATTGGAATCGCCCAAAGAAAAAAATTTTTTAACCCCCCCTCAAAATTTGTTGGTTTACGTTTCAAGATACGTAGATTCAGAAAATCGAATTAAAAAACTCTGCAAATTCTTGACACAACGGTTCATTATCTTCTTTGTACAGATCACCCTTCTGTCTATACCAGACTGTGTTGCAAATCGGCACCATACCATATTCTCACCGTACTCATACCATACCATACGAATTTCTTTCCTATCATACCATACTGTACTATACCAAATCATACATACAATAATATACCATACCATACTCATACCATGTCATACAAACCGAGTGAATATTGAAATGTCATCCATTTCTGACCTACATTTAAAATTTCAAGTATCTAGCTCATCATCAAAATTTAATTTGTTTAAACAAATAGGTATTATTTAAACAATTTTACAGACAAGAAAACGAGTGAATATTGCATTGTGATCCAGTTCTGAACTATTTTTAAAATTTCAAGTCAACAGCTCATCATCAAAATTTAATTTGTATTATTACAAAAAGGTATTATTTAAACAATTTTACAGATGAGAAACCGAGTGAATATTGCAATGTGGTCTATCCCCGACTCACGGTTAAAATTTCTAGACTGTAGTTCTGGTCCAAACCCAGAAACCAAATTTCGTAATTTTAGCTCAACGCTAACTGGGCAAAGTGGCGCGGACGGCGTACGGTAATGAACCATTGGAATCGCCCAAAGAAAAAAAACTCCGCAAATTCTTGACACAACGGTTTATTATCTTCCTTGTGCAGATCACCCTTCTGTCTATACCAGACTGTATAGCAAATCAGCACCATACCATATTCTCACCGTACTCATACCATACCATACGAATTTCTTTCCTATCATACCATACTGTATTATACCAAATCATACATGTACAATCGGTTTGTATGACATACACTCGGTCTGTATGATCATACAAATCATACACTCGGTTTGTATGACATGGTATGAGTATGGTATGGTATATTATTATACATACAAATTATATCATGATATACCCCCATTGCTGATACAGCAGGTACCGACATAATATAAGGAAGGCCCTCAGCCTCCGCGAGCCAGTTCTCGTTGTGCCTTTGCTGTGTGCGTGTCGCCTGTTACTCCGCGTCCCTGTTTCGCTGCGTGTCAACACCAAGTTCCTATTTTCCCATCATCTGAAGTTTGTGAACTATCATCAGTGAACTATCTACCGAACTACCATATTCACCAATTGTGTTTACTACCAATTGTGTAATTACCATCAACACCGTCATTGTCTGTCTATTTCCGAATAAAACTTTTTAAAAACTCAATCGGCAAGACAGAAGACGTTTCTGGCGCAGTCGTTCCGGACAAGTGTTTGACACGAAACAAGTGATTCGGGCGTTCAAAGTGAATTCTTAGTGCACGAGTTTTCACCGAAGGAAGTAGCAGTTCCAGTACGGAGGACACGCCCAGCTATAAGACACCGAGACTCCGACGAATTTCCTGCAGATGACTCCGTGAGTTTCTCAGTACAGTCATTTTTTCATAAATTCGTCGTTAAACAAAAACTTCACACCCCGAAGTTAGAATTTCACACCCCGAAATTCGCCTCTGACTTACCCCCAGTCAGAGTTTAGTTTTATTCCGGACACACCCCGTCCGATAGTTTTAAAGTAACGAATCGATCAAGAAGACGATTTCAATTTGAATTTTTATTCCGGACACACCCCGTCCGATATTCTTTAAAGAGAACGAAACACGTTCAAGAAGACGATAACTTGTCATTTTTTTATTCTCTCGCTCCTCAACGGAAGCCCTTATCTTCACAACTCCCTTCTGCAAGAGCATCTCCAGCCCAAGGACAGCCTTCCTGCTCGCCGAGACAACCTTGCTGACTCCCTCAAAACATTTCTTTTCTCTTCCTCGTGTACAATTTTTTTTTTGGTTACATTTAAATACCTAACTCTTAATATTGTGTGTGCATGCTAGACTAAGTAATACATAATTCCATTTTCTTCTACGATAATTTTTGCTTGTCATTTTAAGTAGCGACCATCTTTTAGTCAACATTCCCAAATCAAAATTTGAACGGAAGCGTCCGAGCCTCCTAAAATACCTCTTTTACGACCCATCCACCTTGCGTAGCTCAAATTCAGACATGTCAAACGAAAATGATAGGATCGCCTCTGGGTTTAACCCTCTGCCTACCCCTGACGGTAGGACAGCCCCTGGATTTAACCCCCCGACTACCCCTGACGATAGGACAGCCCCTGGATTTACCCCCCAGCACACCCCTAATGACAGGACAGCCCCCGAATTTACCCCACTAACTCCCCGTAGATACAACATAACACCAGAACTTCGAAAAGACTACCTACAAATGATACCAAACTTTTCCGGAGAACCCCTTCTTTTGTCTAGATTCCTAGAGGTTTGTGACAGATTATACGATAACTTTCACGATCCCCAAGATCCATGTAGTTTCCAAAATTATTTTCTTTTTGATAGCATTTTAAACAAAATTTCTGGGAAAGCTACAGAAGTAGTTTTCTCTCATCATGTTCAAACCTATCCCGAATTAAGAAGCATCCTAGTATCAAATTATTCGGACCGAAGAGACTTCTTAACTCTAACGTCCGTGATATCTAGAATGTCCCAAAAATCCCATGAAACATGTTTTGACTTCCATCAGAGAATAATGACCCATTCTATGATTGCGTACCTTCAAATCAATAAACCGCAACCGGAGCAGGCTGTACTCAGCGATTTCTCCCGAGATTATGCCCTCCGAATTTTTGTAAATGGACTTCATGAATCCACAGCAGCTTTATTGAGAGCCAGGAAATGCACCACTCTAGATGAAGTAATCATTATTCTCCAAAACGAATTTAACTTTTCCAAAACCGCTCCGAAACCCAACAACAGTTTGCAACGTCCTAGCAATTTTCCACCACGGACTAATAATCCGCCCAACTTCAACCAACAACCGAGACCACCTTTCCAATCCTTTAAACCCCCTAATAATTTCGTTCAAAAACCATCCCCTCACACTTTTCACCCTTCATATCGTCCTCCCTTCCAAAGGAACTTCTCCAACCCAGGACCTTCGAACAGGCCCACACAACAACCCTACCACAGACAATACTCTAATGGGCAATCCAAACCAAATGGTATGCCTCCCCAGAACCAATCGAGAAATTTTCACTTGATGGAAAATAACCCGGATCCGGAAGAAAACCCTCAAGAGGAAATTCCGGAAAAACCCAAATACGTTCCAGGATTTTTCGATGGTAACACATTTTTCCCTAACATTACAGGACCCCGACGAAGTGAACCAAGATTCCGACTCTTTTTTAGAGGTTACTTCGGAGCAATAAGCTCCAACCCACTGCCCACTTTTGAATTGCACAAAATAGGATCCGATCTTCCCTTCATAATTTTTCCCAAATTCAATTTAAAAATTCTAGTAGATACGGGATCAACCCGTTCGTACATCTGTTCAAAACCTGCTTACAAATATTTCCCCAAACATTTGAAACCACAAGAAGGTATTGTAAAAACAGCCCACGGTTTTTCTCGCTTCACTCACCAGACCCTTGTACCATGTGGCGAACTTTTTCACCAAAACCATTTAAAATTGCCCTTTACATTATTTGATTTCCATGACCATTTCGACATGCTAATTGGTCTGGATAATCTCAGAGAACTGGGAGCCCTTGTTGATCTTAATAAAAACCTATTCAGAACCCCTTTTGTCAACCTACCCTTAAGGTATGGTATTAAACCTCATAATCCATTGGAAACACAAATGCATTTCATTCAGGCCCGAACAGTGGAACAAATTCCCATATCCGTTGGAAATTTGGAAAATGGAGACGCTATCCTCAATAACGTCATCCTTCCCGGCCTCGAAATTCCCAATTGTCTAATCAGAGTGAATAGCTTTAAAGCCTTCATCCATGTTACCAATCCCCATGAAGAGCCAGTGCAATTAATATTAGACCGCCCCTTTTTAGTTGAACCTATAGATGACCTACAATTCACCGAACAGGACCCCCCAGATATAGTTAGGAACAAGCCAATCAAACGCTGGGTCGATTATTCGCGTTTCCGCCTTGATCACCTGAATCCTGAAGAACGTAAAGCCATCCAAACCCTCATTAGAGAATATTACGATCTTTTCCAAAATCCCGAACAACCCCTCTCAGCTACCACCAATGTGAAACACCATATCCGTACCAATAATGAAACTCCTATTTTTGTGAAACCCTACCGTTACCCTAGAATTTTCAATGACGAAGTCCAAAACCAACTAGACAAATTGGCAGCCCAAAAGATAATTCGTCCATCAAATTCACCTTACAATGCTCCGCTCTGGATTGTTCCGAAGAAGTTAGACGCAAGTGGTGTTCGAAAATATCGTTTGGTCATTGACTTCAGACGCCTCAACGAAGCCACGATCGAAGACAAATTTCCCCTTCCTAACATAACTGATTTGCTCGATAAACTTGGTAGATGCCGATATTTTAGTACACTTGATTTAGCTAGTGGCTTTCATCAAATCGAACTTGATGAAGAGTCGATCCCCAAAACAGCTTTCTCTACCGAAAAGGAGCACTATGAATGGGTCCGAATGCCATTCGGTCTCAAAAATGCTCCAGCCACCTTCCAACGGCTGATGAACTCGGTTCTCCGAGGTCTCAATGGAGAACTAGCTCTTGTGTATCTTGATGATATTTTGGTATTTTCTGCGTCACTACAAGAACATATCGACAGATTAAGGAAAGTCTTTGATCGTCTACGTGCTGCGAATCTTAAGATTCAAGTCGACAAAACTGAGTTTCTCAAACAGGATCTACTATATTTAGGTCATATAATAACCCCTGAAGGCGTTCGTCCAAACCCAGACAAAATAGAAGCCGTTAGAAAGTTTCCTATTCCAAAGACTAAGACAGAAATTAAACGATTCTTAGGCCTTTTAGGTTACTATCGTCGCTTCATAAAAGATTTTGCCACCCTTACCAAACCCATGACGATGGCCCTCAAGAATGACCCTAAAGTAAAAACAACCTCTCCAGAGTTCAAAGCAAGCTTTGAAACCTGTAGAGAACTTCTCTGCAACGACCCCATCCTGAAATACCCTGATTTTAAGAAACCCTTTTGTGTGACTACTGACTGCAGTAACGTAGCAGCAGGAGCAGTGTTATCCCAAAATTTTGAAGGAAACGACCTCCCGATTGCCTATGCGAGTAAGACACTAAGTGAAGCTGAAAGGAAATATTCTACTATAGAAAAGGAACTTTTTGCTATCATTTTTGCTCTCAAAACATTTCGCCCCTACCTTTACGGAACTAAATTCACACTATTCACTGACCATCGCCCTCTGCAATGGCTTTTCAATATAAAAGATCCCAATTCAAAATTATATAGATGGAGAACGAAAATTAGTGATTTCGATTTTACTATAATCTATAAGCCCGGCAAATCCAATCATGTCGCGGATGCCCTTTCACGTATCGAACTCAATAATCTAGAAACCGATAACCAAACACCTAGTCCCATGAGTTTTGATTTTGACTCTACCCTGAGTCCTCAAACTCAAATAGACATCGACCAACTAATAGCAGACGCTTTACCATCTTCCCCCATACCTGCTAGTGATCATGATTCGATGGTAAGAATCCTTCAAGAACCAACAGATTCCGCTGCTGAAAGAGCAATAATTGATAATATTGTCACTACTTATCGTCAGTCACTAGAAGACCCCATTACTTCACAATCTGTAGTAGCAAACGCTGGTAGCATTTCCGAACCTGAACGTCCTAATCGGCTCTCTATCCTAACGAAAGACGAAGCGGTCAACCACAGCCTAAATCAAATTGTCATTAAATTTGTTAAAAATATCTCTAGAAATCCCAAGGTTGAGAAATTATTTGGCACAAGAAATAGAATAAATTGTGAAATTTCAGAAGTCAACCTTGAATCAGAAATAATAAGTTTTGTCAAAGAATACGTAAGACCCAAGATTAAGTATTCTGTTTTTATCCATAACGACCCTTCAGGTCAAATGTTCGAAAAATTCTCTTCAATTATGGCCAATACCTTCAAAGAATCAGAAATCGAAATGGACCACTGTACCCAACTGTTAACTGACGTACAGAATGATGAAGAAATTCAGGAAACAATACAAAATTATCACCTAGGCAAAACGAATCATAGAGGTATAGAAGAGACCTACCAACAAATCAAGAGACGATACTTTTGGCCCAATCAAAAACCTACAATCCAAAAATACATTAATCAATGTGATGTCTGTCTCCAATCCAAGTACGACAGAAATCCCATTAAGCCAAAATTCCAAATTACACACACTCCATCTCGACCCTTCCATACACTCCACGTAGACAAAATCTCCTTAGAAAATTCTAAATTCCTTTCAATATTTGACCCTTTTTCAAAATACGCACAACTCTATCCAGTCAAAACTAATAATAGTCTAGAGGTCGTGAATGTTTTCATTCGACACTTCTCAGCCCATGGAGTTCCGGAGAAAATTATTTCAGATAATGGCGCCGAGTTTAACTCTGCCCTTGTGAAAGAACTTGTGAACCTTCATAAGATAGAGATACATTTCGTTTCGAGCCAGCACCCCGAAAGCAACGGAGCCATAGAGCGTTTTCACTCCACACTCGTGGAGCATATCCGCATTCTCAATCTACGCGAAGAATTTCGGATAGAACCAACAGAAACAAAGGTCAACTACGCCCTTTTGGCTTATAATAACAGCATACATTCAGTTACCGGCTTGACACCCCTCGAAGTAATTCACGGACATATCTCTAACGACACCCTTCTCAGAATGAACTTAGAACAAAGGATTGCGAACGACTATATCTCCAAACACCGAGATAAAATGACTCACTTATACAGAAACCTTCATGAGATTAATTCCCAAACGAAGGAGAAAAATATTTCCACCCGCAACAAAACTAGAGAAGAACCCCCTGAGATACCAGACACTGTCTTTGTCAGGAACCGTCAACTTCAGAGTAAAACTAAAGTTAAATTTCACAAAGAAACAGTAGAGACTTCAAATCCTTCTAGAGGGACCATACAAATTGTCCCTCGACATCACAACACCCAAACGAAAGTTCACATATCAAATGTAAAACGACCCCGGAAAAACCCCGAAATTAAAACACTCACAGTTCCTTCCGAACCTCTACCTACACCCTCGTCTCAAATCCTCCCCAACCAACGCCCATTGAGAACAGTAACTGCCCCTTGGAAAGGAGGTAAACATCCCAGAAAAACACCTTCTGAGACATCCTCCGAATCTTCTGACACACCAATCAGAAAGAGACCCAAGCCCCAACCTTCTACATCTAGCGAATATTTGCCTCCCTTACCCGAGTCAGACTACAACGACTCTGACCTCAGCCTGTAACTCCCTGATTCCAACACAAGACCACTAACTAACTAACTCATGATAATTTCAGGATTATTTTTATCAGCGTCCTCGCGGTCATCGGAGGAACCGAACTGGAAAATATTACTTCAAACCTAGGACTCCTACCAGTACAACTAGGCCCCGCCAGGAAAATCGACTACTACCACACACTAACTCACTACTACCAATTAGACGGACTGACGAATCAGATAAATCAAATTCAAGGTCATGTCGAAAACATCAAACGAATCATCCAAACCGATAATGGAGTTCTGACAGTAGTTCGCCCAAAATTACAAATAGTGGATCACATGCTAACACTAACTAAGCGAAAAATCAGAGAGTCCATTTTACCGCGACGTCAACGTCGAGGACTCATAAACGGCCTTGGCTCGGCAATAAAATTTATAACCGGAAATTTAGACGCCGAAGATGAAGAGAAATTCGATGAAATCCTCCAACATCTTCAATCAAATCAAGAAACCCTATCGAAACAAATAGACCATCATTATTCCATCAATGAAGATCTTGTCAATCAACTGAATGAAACAATAAATTCGATAAATTCCAACCATGACACACTGGTAAAAGAAATAGAAACTCTAAAACAAGCCACCTCATTCCAAACTCATGTCCAACAAGTAGAGAATGCTCTTGAACATAATCAAGCCTTACTGCAATTTATACTTGACATCACTCAGGACATTGAGAATTCAATAACCTTTTGCAAATTAAATAAAATCCATCCGAGTATAATTCAACCCCAAACCTTGTTTGAAGCCCTCCAAAAACTTGAACCTTTCTACAAAAACCGCTTACCAGAGTTTAGTGGCGAATCCCTGTGGGAAATTCAGAATCACATAAAGGTGAAATGTTATATTGGTACGGACGAGATAATATATTTTCTTGACATCCCCATCCTTGAACCAGAAGAGTTTCAACTGTTTTTCCTACAAACTTTACCGACACAACTTGGTGACTCCTACGTTACCATCCTTCCAACTACGCGCTACGCCCTTAAATCACGATCAGACATAACATTTCTTCATACCGAGTGTGAGCCTGGACTGAATCACTTCTTATGTTCCAACAGCCTACAATTATCCGGAGAACACGAATGTGAAACTAAAATCCTTCTTGAAGGACTAAACAGTCCCTGCGACCTCATTAGTTTAACCCTGCGGGAAAATCACGTCGAATTCTTAAATGAAGCCCAACGTTATCTCCTCCTTTTTCGATTCGAAGATCAAATAACAATAATTTCCAAAGATAACATAGAACACCTTCGACTACAGGGTATTTTCCTTATATCCCCTGGTAACGATACAATTTTATATAAAAATAAAACTCTGATCGTTCCCTCATCAAAATCGTTTCATAACCCCTCTTTGCTCCGCCATGAAAAGATGCCTTGGGATCTCAATAGAGAACCTTTAGTTAGCATACAATTGAAAAGTCTAAAATCATTAACTGCCCCATCCTATCCCATTCATTCAACAAGACATACTGTAATGCGATTAATAACTCCTAGCTTTTGGACAATCTTATTATATTTCGTACTTGTGCTGTTAGTAGTGTACACGTTAACACGATATTACCGACACACTCGTTCCTTGGCTATGAATCCGTGACTTTTGTGAATGTGCCCCCTTACCCGAATGTGCCCCCTTAGGTTTCACTTACTCATCATATGTCTTTGTAATTACTTTTTACTACTAAAGCTACTTAATTTGTACTACTTAACTCGTTATTATCGTATTGTATTATTGTATTGTGGTTATTGTACTATTGTATTGCTATTGTTGTATTATTGTATTGTATTCTATCTTTTACTTTTGACGGTGCTTTATATTGTTGCAATGTTCGTAATTTACTACCTTCTACTATGCTCGTCCGACATATTGTAAGCACACAGCAACCCCATCAAAGTCCACTCTATCTCCAATTGAATGTTTGTTTTGCAGAAAACATTTTCTTTCTGAGAAACTGTTTTCTTTCTTAAGGGGGGAGGAATTATATCATGATATACCCCCATTGCTGATACAGCAGGTACCGACATAATATAAGGAAGGCCCTCAGCCTCCGCGAGCCAGTTCTCGTTGTGCCTTTGCTGTGTGCGTGTCGCCTGTTACTCCGCGTCCCTGTTTCGCTGTGTGTCAACACCAAGTTCCTATTTTCCCATCATCTGAAGTTTGTGAACCATCATCAGTGAACTATCTACCGAACTACCATATTCACCAATTGTGTTTACTACCAATTGTGTAATTACCATCAACACCGTCATTGTCTGTCTATTTCCGAATAAAACTTTTTAAAAACTCAATCGGCAAGACAGAAGACGTTTCTTACATAAATAGTATACATACAATAATATACCATACCATACTCATAACATGTCATACAAACCGAGTGAATATTGAAATGTCATCCATTTCTGACCTATATTTAAAATTTCAAGTATCTAGCTCATCATCAAAATTCAATTTGTTTAAACAAATAGGTATTATTTAAACAATTTTACAGACAAGAAACCGAGTGAATCCAGTTCTGTGATCCAGTTCTGACCTATTTTTAAAATTTCAAGTCAATAGCTCATCATCAAAATTTAATTTGTATTATTACAAAAAGGTATTATTTAAACAATTTTACAGATGAGAAACCGTGTAAATATTGCAATGTGGTCTATCCCCGACTCACGGTTAAAATTTCTAGACTGTAGTTTACCGGGAAGATGACAAAAGGTAGTTTTATTCTGGGCGTCTGAGGGTTGGGTCACATAACGGCCGTTTTCGACGCGAAAGATTAGTGTTTTTCCTAAACCTTTGCGCGCTCACTGTGAACGAACGGCTGGTCGCACAATAATCCAATTGGTCTTAAAAGATTCGTAATTTCTCAGGTCATACAAAAGTGAACTGAAAATTACACGTTTCAGTTAAATATTTTGAGATATGACATTGTCGAAATTTTAAATTTCGTTTTGAACCCCTTCCCCTTGACCTAGGGTTATGAAAAGTTTCGAGGACCATTGTGGGGCTGGTCCAAACCCAGAAACCGAATTTCGTAATTTTAACTCAACGCTAACATGGCAAAGTGGCGCGGACGGCGTACGGCGTACGGGGGACGGCGTACGGGGGACGGCGTACGGCGGACGGACGGATTTTTTTTTATTCGATTTTCTGAATCTACGTGTCTTGAAACGTAAACCAACAAATTTTGAGGGGGGGTTAAAATTTTTTTTTCTTTGGGCGATTCCAATGGTTCATTATCGAAGATAATAAACCAAAAATTTTAACCCCCCCTCAAAATTTGTTGGTTTACGTTTCAAGACACGTAGATTCAGAAAATCGAATAAAAAAACACTGCAAATTCATGACACAACGGTTCATTATCTTCTTTGTACAGATCACACTTCTGTCTAGCTCACAAGGTCTAAATGTCTAGATCCTAAATGTTAGATTAATTATTATTATCAATTATCACTAATCATTAACAATTTTATCAAGTACCTAGTGAAGATTATAATAATTTATTGTTAGGTATTAATAATTCGTCTTTATTATTAATAATAATTATGATTAATTATGATTAATTAATACGATATAATTCTGGGGTTTTTAATACTACGTCGGTAATAATTTTTCTATAAAAGAAGTATCTACCAACAAACATTCGAAATTATCTTCATTTCCGTAGCACGAAACGCACCTCAGAACAACAAACTCGACATCACTTAAGCCATATGATGTTCCAAAGAGCTTGTTAGTATGAAAATGGACCTGTATTTCAAAAGTTTGATTCATGATCGTGTTGTGAGGCACAATCTTTGAGCCGTCATTGTGAACGAACGGCTGGTCGTACAGAGCTGCGGATAGTCTTAAAAAATTCTACGGAACAAACTCTATCTATATATGAAATAAAAAACATACCGTTCTATATGAATTTTTCGAGATATGAAATTTTCAAAATTTCAAAATTCGTTTTGAACCCCTTCCCCTTGACCTAGGGTTATGAAAAGTTTCGAGGATCATTGTGGGGCTGGTCCAAACCCAGAAACCAAATTTCGTAATTTTAGCTCAACGTTAACTGGGCAAAGTGGCGCGGACGGCGGACGGCGTACGGCGGACGGACGGATTTTTGGTTTATTATCTTCGATAATGAACCATTGGAATCGCCCAAAGAAAAAAAAATTTCAACCCCCCCTCAAAATTTGTTGGTTTACGTTTCAAGACACGTAGATTCAGAAAATCGAATAAAAAAACTCTGCAAATTCTTGACACAACGGTTCATTATCTTCTTTGTACAGATCACCCTTCTGTCTAGATCACTAGGTCTAAATGTCTAGATCCTAAATGTTAGATTAATTATTATTATCAATTATCACTAATTACCTATTAACAATTTTATCAAGTACCTACCTAGTGAAAATTATTATAATTTATTGTTAGGTATTAATAATTTGTATTTATTATTAATTATGATTAATTAATACGATATAATTCTGGGGTTTTTAATACTACGTCGGTAATAATTTTTCTATAAAAGAAGTACCTACCAACAAACATTAGAAATTACCTTCATTTCCGTAGCACGAAACGCACCTCAGAACAACAAACTCGACATCACTTAACCCATATGATGTTCCAAAGAGCTTGTTAGTATGAAAATGGACCTGTATTTCAACAGTTTGATTCACGATCCTGTAGTGAGGCACAATCTTTGAGCCGTCATTGTGAACGAACGGCTGGTCGTACAAAGCTGCGGATGGTCTTAAAAAATTCTACGGAACAAACTCTATCTAAATATGAAATAAAAAACATACCGTTCTATATGAATTTTTCGAGATATGAAATTTTCAAAATTTCAAAATTCGTTTTGAACCCCTTCCCCTTGACCTAGGGTTATGAAAAGTTTCGAGGACCATTGTGGGGTTGGTCGAAACCCATTAAAAAAAATTTCGTAATTTTAACTCAACGCTAACTGGGCAAAGTGGCGCGGACGGCGGACGGCGTACGGCGTACGGCGGACGGCGTACGGCGTACGGCGTACGGCGGACGGACGGATTTTTTTTTATTCGATTTTCTGAATCTACGTATCTTGAAACGTAAACCAACAAATTTTGAGGGGGGGTTAAAAATTTTTTTTCTTTGGGCGATTCCAATGGTTCATTATCGAAGATAATAAACCAAAAACTCTGCAAATTCTTGACACAACGGTTTATTATCTTCCTTGTGCAGATCACCCTTCTGTCTATACCAGACTGTATTGCAAATCGGCACCATACCATATTCTCACCGTACTCATACCATACCATACGAATTTCTTTCGTATCATACCATACTGTATTATACCAAATCATACATACGATAATATACCATACCATACTCATACCATGTCATACAAACCGAGTGAATAATGAAATGTCATCCATTTCAGACCTATATTTAAAATTTCAAGTATCTAGCTCATCATCAACATTTAATTTGTTTAAACAAATAGGTATTATTTAAACAATTTTACAGACAAGAAACCGAGTGAATATTGCATTGTGATCCAGTTCTGACCTATTTTTAAAATTTCAAGTCAATAGCTCATCATCAAAATTTAATTTGTATTATTACAAAAAGGTATTATTTAAACAATTTTACAGATGAGAAACCGAGTAAATATTGCAATGTGGTCTATCCCCGACTCACGGTTAAAATTTCTAGACTGTAGTTTACCGGGAAGATGAAAAAAGGTAGTTTTATTCTGGGCGTCTGGTGGTTGGGTCACATAACGGCCGTTTTCGGCGCGAAAGTTTAGTGTTTTTCCTAAACCTTTGCGCGCTCACTGTGAACGAACAGCTGGTCGCACAAAAATCCAATTGGTCTTAAAAGATTCGTAATTTTTCAGGTCATTCAAAAGTGAACTAAACATTACACGGTTCAGTTAAATATTTGGAGATATGACATTGTCGAAATTTTAAATTTCGTTTTGAACCCCTTCCCCTTGACCTAGGGTTATGAAAAGTTTCGAGGATCATTGTGGGGCTGGTCCAAAACCAGAAACCAAATTTCGTAATTTTAGCTCAACGCTAACTGGGCAAAACGGCGTGGACGGCGTACGGCGTACGGCGGACGGACGGATTTTTTTTTATTCGATTTTCTGAATCTACGTGTCTTGAAACGTAAACCAACAAATTTTGAGGGGGGGTTAAAAAAATTTTTTCTTTGGGCGATTCCAATGGTTCATTATCGAAGATAAACCAAAAATCCGTCCGTCCGCCGTACGCCGTACGC
>CAWUBA010000008.1:0-14000 GCA_963920205.1 Stenodema calcarata
CAAAAATTGATACATTCCCAAAAACTAATGTTACATACATCATTATGTATTGTACCAGAGAGGTACTTGGTGTTATTTTGGATTTGGGTATCCAAATTTGACTTTTTCAAAAAAATTTGATACTTTTCAAAAACGACATCCACATGATGTCCTGAACCTGAAAAGTACCTCACTTGACGTAATTTTGGATTTGGGTATCCAAATTTGAGTTTTTCAAAAAATTTCGGTACTTCTCAAAAACGACTTCTACACAATGTCCTGAACCTGACAAGTACCTACACTTGGCGCCATTTTGGATTTTCCAAAAGTGGGTATCCAAATTTGACTTAGGTATACAAAAAAATGTGGTGCATTTCAAAAACGACATCTACACAATTTCCTGAACCAGAAAAGTACCCACACTTGGTATCATTTTGGATTTTCCAAAATTGGGTATCCAAATTTGAGTTTTTCAAAAAAATGTTGGTACTTTCCGTTTTCCTCATAATAATAATGATTATAATTATAACAACTATTGTTTTAAATTGCTATACTTTAAAAAGAACCTTTTTATTTGGGTATAGTGATCAATATACCTACCAAAAGAAAATGAGTGAATTCATAGTAAATTTAGCTAATATTAGTGGAAGGTCCAACAACGTACTCAATGTCTGGTTACTTTGGTCTAGTGGTTAGTGCATCCGCCTACCATCTGGACATCCAGGGTTCGATTCCCTGGGCCACCATCAAAAGTATTCCTAATGTCTCATCATATCTGTAAAGAATCAACTTCGATTGATTCCTGTTCCCCAGATAATGCGTTGCAGCCAGTACGTTAACCTAGTGTGCAGATGGCATAGTTCCAGTGACCTTTGGGTCCCATACCTCCCTCAGATTATCTGAGAGATAGGGGTGTGTGCCGCTAAAATGGTTAACAATACCAGGCTGTATACCAAAATCTGATCATTCAGTGGCTGGGATGACGGTTGATAACATGATGAATCAAATACGAATACTTCCTCAGTTTATCTGAGATATAAGGGTGGAATGATTTCTTACTTCCTTTTGTTTTACAGAAGTATTATGAAATAAAAGTTTCATTTACCACCTCCATTTTCATTACCCCCACCACTACAAAAATGTCATATCTCCTCCCTCTACCATTGATATAGAAGGCTGGTGATCCCTCAATATATAGAAGGCTGTGACTATGGTTGCCAACCGTACTTTTTTTACTCCGAATAAAAGTAGGTAACCCTGGCTGTGACCCACCTATATAAAGGCTTCATGATTGAGATGAAATCATTAGTTCATCGACCACCAAGCAGTGAACATCTCTCTCGCGAAAATGGAGAATAGTGTTTGTGAAAAGTGTTTGAAGGTGATTCCTGTCAATCAATACTTGAGACATATTCTGGAATGTCGTGGCAATCTGGAATGTGTGTATTGCGGAAAGGAGTTTCAACTCCAACACCGTGCAAGTTTTGAAAGACATGAGAATAAATGTGGCGGACCACCTCTGGTTAAAAAACTCAAGCTGTGGGAACCGAAGAAGGGAGAGTTAATGGAAAAAATAGGAGGAGGTAAGGCTTATGAATATCATACCGCTTTTAAAAACCGACTGCAATCATGGTTTATTCGAAATGATTCGCCTGCTGATTTACCAACTTTTCTTTCGAAAATTCAGGAGGATGTTAAAATCAAAATCAGAGAAGCTTTGAATGAATTCACATCGATCAAGGTTAATGTAATTGTTGAGTGTACGTTTAAAAATGTGAACGACGAAGTGCAAGATAAAGCATTCAAAACAAGAAATAAGGCTATACAAACTGATACAAATCTGGATGACGTGATCGAGAAATTTAACGAAAAATTGAAAAACGAAATGGAAGAGGCCCAACTGATGAAAAGCGGATGGTCTTTGAAAAATATAGACGGATTACGTTTAAGAATCAATAAAAACAATCCTCTTGTGGGAAGCACTTACATCCGCCTTCCAACTCAAATTGAAAGTAAAAAGGCTTGCGTAAATGTGAAGAATAATGACAAATAATGCTTCCAGTACTCCATTCTAGCCAAATTTATTACCAAAGATGCGCACCGTGTGAGCAAATACTTCAATCTTGATCATCCATATGACTTTTCCTGCATCGATTTTCCAACACCTCTACACCAAATTAAAAAATTCGAGACTGCCAACAACATTTCGATCAATGTATATGGACTGGAGAAGGATTACAAAGTATATCCACTCAAAGTTGCTAAAGAAGAATTAGCTGATCATCGAGATCTTCTCCTCATAAATGACGACTCAGGTACTCACCATTATGTTTACATAAAAAATTTCGAAAAATTGGTTGTGAGACAGTTGACAAAACACAATGGTCCAATAGTCGTCTGTAAAAGGTGTTTTACAAAGTTCGATGATCGATACGGTAAAACAAAAAATGAAAAGTTGACTGAACATCTTGAATACTGCATGGAGAATAATGCGGTTAGAATAGAAATGCCGACGAAAAAACCATACATCGAGTTTGAACATCCTGAAAGAATCTTGAGAGTTCCATACGTCATATACGCCGATTTTGAGGCAATATTGGAACCAGCAGCAGAAGAGCCTACGGATTCCTGCACCAAAACCATTCATAGACACGTACCAATGAGTTATTGTTTCTATGTTAAGAAATTTGATGAAGTTGAGGATGTGCAGTTAGACATACCATCGGAACCGATCGTCTACAGAGGAAAGGATGCAGTTTCTCACTTTGTTCAACAAATTAAAAAAATTGCAGAGACGATCTCGACAGCCTATTCAATGAAAATGCCAATGGCACCGCTCTCTAAAGAAAAAGAAATATACTTTCAATCTGCAGTGAAATGTTACTTATGTAACTTACAATTCACTGAAAATGATGGGAAAGTGCGTGATCATTGTCACATAACTGGTGAATACAGAGGTCCAGCACACAATAGTTGTAACCTGAGATGTCAGAATCCGAAATTTTTACCAGTCCTAATACATAATTTCTCGGGATATGACTCACATTTCGTTGTCAAGGAGCTTGGATACGACGAACGAGAGATTGAGGTTATCCCTAACTCAGAAGAAAAGTACATCTCCTTCACGAAAAAAGTAGCAGGAGGATTCAGAATACGATACATCGATACCTTTAGGTTCATGTCTGCAAGTCTAGACGCCTTGGCAAAAAACGTTCCTGAATTCAAAGAGACGTCAAAGTTTCACTCTCTTGAAGATGTGGCCCTGATGAAAAGGAAAGGAGTGTTCCCATATGAATACGTCTCGAGCTGGAAAAAGTTGGAAGAAACCTCTCTACCTCCTAAAGAAGCATTCTACAGCAAATTAAATAAAAGTGGTATCACGGATGAAGATTATCATCATGCAAAAACAGTATGGAATCATTTCAACTGTAATACTCTTGGAGAGTATAGCGATCACTACCTCAAAACAGATGTTCTCCTGCTAGCAGATGTTTTTGAAAATTTCAGAAGAACAATCCATAAAAGCCATAAACTCGACCCAGCTCACTACTTTACATTACCTGGGTTATCATGGGATGCCATGTTAAAATATACAGGAATCCGACTGCAACTTCTTACTGATTATGACCAGATTTTGATGATCGAAAAAGGAATAAGAGGTGGAATTTGTCAAGCCTCCCACAGATATGTGAAAGCAAACAACAAATATACAAAGGATTACAACCCCAATGAAGAATCCACATTCGTTACATACCAGGACTGCAACAACTTGTATGGATTCGCTATGTCGAAACCTCTACCGTACGGTGCATTCAAGTGGT
Organism: Stenodema calcarata; assembly: GCA_963920205.1. NCBI lineage: Eukaryota > Metazoa > Arthropoda > Insecta > Hemiptera > Miridae > Stenodema > Stenodema calcarata. The sequence goes on from CAWUBA010000008.1 coordinate 3,801, forward strand.
GCGAAGAAGATGTTGATATATTGGCGATTAACGAAGATGATAAATATGGGTACATCATGGAAGTGGATGTCGAGTACCCTCAACACCTACACAATTCACACAATGATCTTCCGTTTCTTGCAGAAAATATTATACCACCGGGGGATATGAACAAAAAACTTACTCCTCACCTGGGTAAGCGTGAACGCTATGTAGTACATTATATGGCGTTAAAACAAGCTATCACTCACGGGTTGAAAGTTACTAAAATCCACCGGATATTGAAATTCAATCAATCACGATGGTTAAAACCATACATAGACTTCAATACTGAATTAAGAAAAAGTGCTAAAAACAATTTTGAAAAAGACTTATTCAAGCTAATGAATAACGCTATTTTTGGAAAAACAATGGAGAACATTAGGAATCGGCTAGCCATAAAACTTGTGTCAGATCCTAAAAGACTGGAAAAACTTATTGCAAAACCAGAATTTTTAGATTCAACCATATACAGTGAAAACCTAGCAGCTGTGCATATGGCTAAAAAGTCGGTTGTATTCAACAAACCAATATACATTGGTATGAGCATACTCGATATTTCAAAAATAACGATGTACGAGTATCATTATGATATAATGTTACCGAAATTTGGACATGAAAGATTGAAATTGTGCTATATGGATACAGATAGTTTCATATATGCGATGAAAACGGATGATTTATACCTCGAAATACTAAATATGATAGACTACATGGACACATCTGACTATCCTCAAGATCATCCATGCTTCTCTTTAAAAAATAAAAAAGTACTTGGTAAATTCAAAGATGAAATGAATGGGGAAACAATTTCCGCATTTATAGCTCTGAGAGCAAAAATGTATGAAATTCTGACAGAAGGAGGAAGAGAGATAAAGAAAATCAAGGGTATTAGCAGGAATGTGGTTGAAAAGGAGATAAAATTTGAAGAATATTACAACTCATTATTTTCAATGGATATAATCAGGAAGCAGATGGTTGTTATCCAGTCTAAAAAACACAACCTTTCAACGGTGCAAGTTAATAAAATTGCTTTATCCCCATTTGATACAAAAAGAAAAATATTGGAAGATGGAATCTCAACAGTTGCTCATGGGTACTTGGAATAACTCAGACAGAACAAAATACTAAGTATAGAAAAATTGATGCATAAAATCATGTAATTAAATAATAATATCATGTAGGTATGATAGGTATAAACTATGTAGGTATAAACTATGTAAATAAATAATTCGGTTAATATTTCTATTATCATTATGCACCTTTGTCAGATGCACACCCCCACATATGCTCTTTTTTTTGTATACATACACTGTCCAAAATGATTTGGTTACAATGATCCGCAGGATCCTACAGTCAAAACAAACAGTCCTATTAGTGATGAAAAAACGACTATTTAATTGAGATAAAAAGAGTCAGCGAGAGCTGCCATTGGATAACAATGTAACCAATCGGAAACACGGCAGAAACTTAAACGCCCGAAATGGTAGTTATGGCCATCTATGGACTTTTTTCTTACCGGAAACACGGCCGCGGCGTCCTCATTAGTCCCTAATTTTGCCCAAAATGGTATAACCATTCCTTAGGGATAGCCTACCGGAAACACGGCAATCCCTTAATTCAATGTCCAAAATGGTAGGTAGGTTATAGGCTATAGGTAGGTTATATCTATGGAAATGTTTTTACCAGAAATACGGCATCCCCAGTATTTCCCAATTTCGCCCAAAAATGGTATAACTATTTCTTAGTGATGCGCCTACCAGAAACAAAACGTCCCCTAGTAACACTAAAAACGTAATAATTATTTAAGAGATAGACTTGTATAAATGGGACTCTAGCGTAGTCGTTATGACCCCAAGCAGTATGCATTTTTAGTATGTAAGTATGACTCCATCGAAGTGCCTTCACCTTGACGTTGGTGATGGAGCTTTCAACTAAGAAAGGCACACACTATAAGTAACGCTATAAACGCGCAAAATTGATATAAACCCCCTTTGAAGCATTGAACTAAATTTAATATAGCAAATTTTGTATGTTCCACCACGGAGCCTGCAGTACCAGGACACCTCCCACGGGAGGTTATTTTGATGTTTTTTTTTTTATCACTTTATTATTGAAGCGATGTAATTCATCGAGTAATGCTATAACATTTTGCCGATTAATTATATCATACGTTTATTCTTTACCACAAATAGTATGCATTAGGCGTCTAGTACTCCCGAATTAACAATTAATACCTATACGATTACATTTAGTACAAATATAGTTAATAGGTACCACCGATACTTTAAGAAATCTTTTTCTCATTGTGTAGGAAATATTATGTACGAAATACAGGTAGAGATTGAACAAGGTTTTCCTGTCATGGTACTCTACCAAAGGTACCAAATCTATATACCCTAGCACACTACAAATTCGAACAGACACGTATAACAATTTTTTGTGATCCACTATTATCACTTATTACCATTATTTATCATATTTGATCACTATTATCATTTAGCTGTTGTTAGCTCAATGATTAGTGTCACAACTTCTTGAGCAAAAGGCCTGATACCCAATCCGAAACTCCAATAAATATTTATTTATTTATTTATTTTTTTTTTTTCATCACAAAAACAAGTAGGTATGTGTATTGCGGGTCTGTGAATAATGGTAGGTCGGCTAATTTGCAGTATGCGGTACTGTAAATAATGAAAGGTAGGCTAATTCGCAGTACGACATATTGTAAATAAATCACTCCACCTCACCACCCATACAAGGTATGTATATAGCTGGTCTGACCCGGCGAGGTACGTGTATTGTGGGTCAGTGAATAATGACAGGTAGGATAATGTGCAGTGTACCATACTTTAAATAATGAAAGGTATGCTAATTCGCAGTATGACATACTGAAAATAATTACCCCACCACCAACACCCATACGAGGTATGTGTTTGGTAGATGTGCCCCAGCGAGGCGCGTGTATTGCGGGTCTGCCCCTGCATTGCGGGTCTGCCCCTGTATTGCGGGATTGCCTACCCTGACCTTGGCAGGGTGACCCCTGTGCCAGAATTCTCTTTTTCCCTCTACTAAAAGTAACAACTTAAATTCAAACCACCGACCACAAAACACTTCATCACCGACCCGAACTTATAAATTACGAGATCGCGAACAACTTCACTCGCCACAAAGATTTGGCATAGTACACTATTCAGACTCAGATTTCAAATAGGTAATAAACGCAACAGAGAGGTAAAATGTTCACGACGTTATCAAAGTTAATAATTAATAATAATAGTTAATATTATTCTTCTAAAATACAATTATTGTATTTTAGAAGAATAATATTATTATTGTATATTGAAGCAACCAATTATGTTAACCAATTATGATGTAACCTCCCTCAAGTGAGAGGATGAATCGATTGTAGGATCGATAACTCCATCGCTAACTTGATCGCAACTCATTGTAATTGATCACAAGGATACTTAATTAATTTTGAACTATGTATTGTTTTATTTTTATCATTAATCTTTTATTGTAAAATTTATTGAAAGCAAACCATAATATGTATAAAGTGTCCAAGAATATTTTTATTTTTCAAAAGAAGAAAGATGTCATAGTCCCATGGTTGAAGATAACTAACCTGGTGACGTCAGTGTAAAAGCCTTCCCGCCTTTTCTCATTCCCACTCCTATCCCCTCTTCTCCCTCTACCTATCTGTGGGTTTTCAATAAATCGATATAGTTGCAAACCAGAAGTCGTACGTACATATTTTAAAACATCCTAATTCCCGAAACTGTCGCAACATTACAATTCTAGTTCCAAGTAGAGTATGGGGGAAAATCAGAAAAGTCTTCTCTCGAATCGGGACGTTAGACAACTTAGAAAACTTTTAATGTTTTAACCATTAGATGCGGTCACAATAATCAGACTGGCACGTAAATTTAATCAATCAATCAATGTTAACTGGTTGAATGTTTGGAATTATCCATATCTTATGTGGTGATCGTACTGTTCGGCCACTCCTGCTGCCAGAAAAATACGAGTTTGACCGTTCGAAATTGATCCGCCATGTCAGTTATCTGGACAGAAGGGTGTCTATTCAGAAAATAATAAACCGGTGAGGATAAGTGTGCACCTTTTATTCAACACCAAGAAGCTTGGCCCCATAGATCATATGTATATGTATGGGATACATACCGGGTGTAACCCTTAAGGTCGTACCACCGGCCAGGGATCGATTCTACAACTAATTTCTGATGAAAAGTGTCCTATAAAATTTTTTTATACGGTTGAAATCCGAATTTTTTTACGTTTAAGATTTTGGTTTATTTTTTCGTGTTTTCGACCTTGTCACTAAAATGGCCATAAGAATCGCATTTTTCAGTCAACATTCAAATGTGAATATACGGTTGGCAAGAGCGTTAAATTTGCTATCTCCCTAGTGCTAAATGAAACTTTTTCAAGAAGATTCAGATATTGAAAAATAGTCTCGAAAATTTCGGAATTGTACAGTTTTGACATTTTCATGTCTTTCATATGGCACATAAAAAAAAAAATCGTCACGAAAATCGTCACGAAATTTGTCCCAAGTCGCCACAATGATGATTATGACCATCAGAAGTGAAGTTGTTCGTTATTGGAATTAGGTAGGTACTTTACAGTTTGATATTTCTGATGATTTTCGCTTACAACCGATTCGTTGCTACGGAACTTTATCTTCGCCAGTTATCATCGTACAAAAATCGTTCACCACTCGTTTGATAGCTCTCGATTTACCTAACCATATTACGTTAACCACTGCGGAGTGCGTGGCCGACAAGCTGCGGTATGAGCGTGATTGTTTAAATAATTGTTTACACACAGGTGATCATTCTCAATAATTTATATTGACAAAATTATGACCATCAGAAGTGAAGTTGTTCGTTATTGGAATTAGGTAGGTACTTTACAGTTTGATATTACTTCCCAGTTTCGGCCCTGATCATCCTAGAAAGCTGATACTCGGTATACAAACTCTTGAGGGAACTCTAAATTCGAATTATGATATGCGCATGACTTGATACGAAGTTTGTTTGCACACAACATGAAAATGTCTCAATGTGTTGCAGACTCGTATGCAAGCGTTTACTTTGGCGTTTAGTATTGGCGCGCCCCTTGAATTTACGACCTTCCTCCATTTAACGGTAAAAATATTTCATTACGGAAATACTCATTATCAATGGTAGATATTTATTACGAAAATCAATAGGGGTTATACTCGTAATTTACGGTATTTTCAAACGTTTGTAAGCCTAACTAAATCTGCCGGTTACTCGCATACTGTAACCCAAAATACTCTTGTAACCCAAAAGCTCAGCTTTCCAACGGTATGATCAAAAAATTGTTTACAGTGGAACCATGTTGTAAAATTCACGTTTCCGTAACAAAAACCGTGGATCTTTCAGTAAAAATCGACAAGTAAAATATTTCGCTAAGTCGACAGTTTTTCCGTAAAATGAGTTAGGCAGTAATCTTGTTCGCAATCTTTGTCTCGCTGAGTCATAGGATGACACAAGACTTCTCGAATAAGCAGTCACAGATATCTTGTCCAATTCATTTTTCGCAACTAATACTTGTATAAAAAGTTTGTATTTGTAGTATTTTTATTACTTTCACTACCTACAAACCTGATCCTCCTTCCCCTAATCACCACCATCAAGTATTAGTTGCTTGTGGAAGTAATAAAAACGTCTCGCAATAGCGCCAAGGGGAGATTTCAAATGGGGTACGGTGCTTGTGAAGTGGTTAAGCTTTTCACTATACTTAGCTCCTTAATGAGGAAAAGGGTGGGCGGGGAAAGTGGATATCATAACTTTTTCCGGCCTCTGAAGAATGATATTTGCGAGGCGGGGTGATTTTTACACGGAGTGTTTTTTGGGGGGATATCACATCTTTTTGTTGTTGAAGTGGGTCATTTTATAAAGAAGGTCTATGCAAAATTTCAAGTCGATTGGTCCGGTTACCCAGGCTGTAGACTCGTCAAAGTTGCCAAAATTAGCCTAAATTTCAGTTTTTTGTTTCTAAAAGTTTTTGGGTTGAGATAATGGGTTAAACCTTTCAAAAGGCACTGTCTGATGTTGAAACGAAGCTCTGTGCAAAATTTCAAGTCAATCCGTGAAGGTGGAAATGCCTAACTGATTAAGGAGAAGAAGAACAGGTAAGGGTGAAAAACCGGATTTTTGAAGTTATATAACTCGGCTCCCTTTAAAGATATCGACTTGAATCTTTCAAAAGGCACTTGCTACACTTAAAACGAAGCTCCGTGCAAAATTTCAAGTCAATCGGCGAAGGTGGAGAGGCTGTAGCCTTGACCGACTGCAAAAAGTAGAAAAACATGGTAATTTTTTTTTTTTTTTTTTTATTGCATTTATTGATTACTACAAAACATATTAATACACATTAAAGGTATATTTAGCCTAAATGCTACAACCCCAATAAGATATAATCTTGTGCTGGGGTTGGAGTCCAACTAACCTTACCTTATTACATCAATATATATTTTACATTATCTGCATTATTATTATTATTTTCTTAATTTAATTAATATTATTTAATGAGTAGTAATCATTTTACAAACATTTTTTGACATTTCATGTCTTTGCTATGGCACACAACCAAATTTTCGTTACGAAATTTTTGTCACGTTACGAAATATGCTCAATGATTATTATGATTCGTAGAAGTGAGGTAGGTAGGTACCTATATGATTATAGCTGAAATTTGGCTATATGATTATTATGATTTGGCTGGTAGCCTCCTTAGGACGTGAACAATAAGGTGCACAGGGTTTTGATCAGCTGCGTGGCTCCTGAAGCTAACTTCTTTCCTATCAACCGTAGGAAGCTGAAATTTGGCTGGTACGTGAACAATATGGTGCACAGGGTTTCGATCAGCTGAGTGGCTCTTGAAGCTAACTTCTTTCCTATCTACTGTAGGAAGCTGAAATTTGGCTGGTAGCCTCCTTAGGACGTGAACAATAAGTTGCACAGGTTGAACAATAAGTTGCAATTGTTTTCTTTAACTCTTCCGTGTGGTTTTTTCAATAAAAATATAAGTTTAATTTTTGTTTTCTTTATATTGAAAAAAATGTAATTCACAGAGGAAGAAAAGATTGCTAGAAGATGGAAGGGAAGAAGGAGGGATGGGAAAGATATGAAATGTCCTAATGCGTTGCAGACTTGTATGCAAGCGTTTTTTTCTTTACCAGTTGGAAAATTTATTCGATTATCTGAATCTACGTATCTTGAAACGTAAACCAACAAATTTTGAGGGGGGGTTTTTCTCAGACCCAATGAAACAATTGAAATTTGATTCATCCAAATATTTCTTTAAATCAGGGATGAAAAATGAAGACCCAACACCACTTTGTTGTCACCTGGGCAGCTGAACGTTCAGTAACTCGTCGATGGGAAAACACAACCAGAATTGGCAGTGTGTTCTCTTATCGTCGGTATTCAAAACATTTTTGATTCCGCCCCTTCCACCCCCCAATTTTACTTTGCGTAAAACTACTTCTATTTTACTTGTTCGTACGAATACTTACTACTTCGAAAATTCGCTCATATGATCATCCTGCATAACTGGAACTTTTTTCCTTTTTTATTCAAAGAAGCAACATGAGCACTTCTAATGAAATGTCATGTTTGATTTTCAATTTGAACTGTTCTAGATTAAGTTGTGGTAAACTTTCCTCAAAATCGTAGCTGTTGAATTGGGTTTTGAAGTTATATAACTCGGCTCCCTTTAGACCTAGCGACTTGAAACTTTCAGGGCTTTCTTTTATCCACACCATAAAGATCCATACCAAATTTCAAGTTGATCGGTCTACTAGGAGCCGAGATATGGCCATAATTAGCCTAAATTACCCTAAATTTCAGTTTTTTTGTCCCTAATTTTGTTTGGGTTGAGATAATTGCTTATTTCGTTCAAATGGCACTGAGCCATGCTATAAAGAAGGTGTGTAAAAAAATTCAAGTCGATTGGTCCTTTTACCCAGGCTGTAGACTCGTAAAAGTGGACAGAATTTTCCTAAGGTTTCTGTTCTTTTGTTTCTAAAACTTTTTTGGGTTGAGATAATGGGTTAAATCTTATATAAGGCTCTGTCTCAAGGTTAAATGAAGCTCTGTGCAAAATTTCAAGTCAATCGGTCAACGTGGAGAGGCTCCAGCCTTGCCTGTCTGAACAAGGAGAAGAAGAAGGAGAAGAACAATCTAAGGCCGTAAAACCGGGTTTTTGAAGTTATGTAGCTCGGCTCCCTTTAGACCTATCGATTTGAAACTTTCAGGGCTTTCTAATATACACTCAAAGAAGACCCACACCAAATTTCAAGTTGATCGGTCAAATAGGAGCCGAGATATGGATACCTCGAAAACGCGTTTCGTGACGTCCGGTAAACATGTCTCGGCATCGTTTGTTTTCTCAACTTCTTTGCTTGGCGGGGCGGAACGCTACCGCGTTCCTAGATCATAAATTTTTCCGGCCTCTGAAGAATGATATTTGCGAGGCGGGGTGATTTTTACACGGAGTGTTTTTTGGGGGATATGTATATACCTAAATGTAGGTATACCTAAATACGTTACTTTAAAACATCGCTAATTAATTCCTGCTGCATGACTGAACTTTTTAATTAGTGCTTTATAAACTCTTCCGAATAAGTTGAACAGTGGTTACATATTATATTCTATTACCTACCTAATACATTTAGTTTCATTTAGCGGAGACCTTATCGCTTCAATCTATAATTTAGGTACGATACTGTTAAAAGCCTCTCTTTCTCTCGTAAGATTACCAGGGACCACCAAGTTTTCGGCGAGCTCTCCCTCGAGTAGTTGAAGAAAGTTACTCAAAGCCTAAGGCCGAAGAAAGGAGCAGAGGGCGAAGGGACCTTTGAAATGTTTAGCCGAAGAGTCGATGAACACCCATAATCCTATGATGATAAGGAATTCCTAATGGCCATCAGTTGATGTAGAAAGTGATGGGAGGGGGTGGGAAAAGCTGCCTGGTAAACCTAATCTATATTGCAGAGGCTTTCATAATGAACCCTCTCAACTTCGGTTTTGAGGCGTTGATTGCCTGCTCAGTAAGGGGTCCAAACAATTTTCACAGCTACGCATTTGAGGTTTGGGCGTTAAATCACAGCATCTTTAATTGAAATTAAAAAAATTTAATTTACTAACGTTCGAGCATCGCTACCGCAGCGTTAGCCCCAAACATTAAATTGGTTTAGGTTGCATTAGATTAAATTGCATTTCCAGCATTTGATTGCTAACAATGCGTAATTCAAGCTCGCCGTACGGCTGCTACTGGCACTGCTGCAGTATTCCCGGTTCAATTAGCTTTATGATTTAAGTTGTCAACAAGTTGCCATCGCTGCCGAACCTGGTCCTGATAATAAAAAGACTGTAACTAGTCCAGTTTTAATCTTAAAAACTCTGCAAATTCTTGACACAACGGTTTATTATCTTCCTAGTGCAGATCACCCTTCTGTCTATACCAGACTATGTTGCAAATCGGTACCATACCATATTCTCACCGTACTCATACCATAACATACGAATTTCTTTCCTATCATACCATACTGTACTATACCAAATCATATCATACCATACCATACTTATACCACGTCATACAAACGGAGTGATTATTGAAACGTCATCCAATTCTGACCTATATTTAAAATTTCAAAAGTCTAGCTCATAATCAAAATTTAATTTGTTTAAACGAATAGGTATTATTTAAAGAATTTTACAGACAAGAAACCGAGTGAATATTGCATTGTGATCCAGTTCTGACCTAGTTTTAAATTTTCAAGTCAATAGCTCATCATCAAAATTTAATTTGTATTATTACAAAAAGGTATTATTAAATAATACCCATTTAAATTTTAAACAATTTTACAGATGAGAAACCGAGTGAATATTGCAATGTGGTCTATCCCCGACTCACGGTTAAAATTTCCAGTCTGTAGTTTACCGGGAAGATGAAAAAAGGTAGTTTTATGTTGGGCGGCTGAGGGTTGACCCAACTAACGGCCGTTTTAAACGCGAAGTTTAGTGTTTCTCGCAAACCTATGCGCGCTCACTGTGAATCAACGGCTGGTCGTACAAAAATCCAATTGGCCTTAAAAAATTCTTAGTTTTTCAGGTCATTCAAAAG
>CAWUBA010000010.1:0-149952 GCA_963920205.1 Stenodema calcarata
GTAGGAACTGCAAGTGCTAAAATGTTCGGAGAAAGGAAATAAAATTAAAATAAGTAGGTGAAATAAAAAAAACGAAGTAGGAGTTTTTATAACCGATATCGATATATATCGGTTGATATCGATATTATGAAGCCGATATCTACCTGGTATCGATACCACTCTTCCGATGTCAATATCGATACCGATATCGATATCGAGCCCTCGATATCCCATCCCTAATACAGGTCCATTTTCATACTAACAAGATCTTTGGAACATCATAATGGCTTAAGTGATGTCGAGTTTGTTGTTCTGAGGTGCGTTTCGTGCTACGGAAATGAAGGTAATTTCGAATGTTTGTTAGTAGGTACTTCTTTTACAGAAAAATTATTACCGACGTAGTATTAAAAAACCCCAGTATTATATCGTATTAATTAATCATAATTAATAATAATTATTATTAATAATAAATACAAATTATTAATACCTAACAATAAATTATAATAATTTTCACTAGGTACTTGATAAAATTTGTTAATAATTAGTGATAATTGATAATAATAATTAATCTAACATTTAGGATCTGGACATTTAGACCTAGTGATCTAGACAGAAGGGTGATCTGTACAAAGAAGATAATGAACCGTTGTGTCAAGAATTTGCAGAGTTTTTCTTTGGGCGATTCCAATGGTTCATTATCGAAGATAATAAACCAAAATTCCGTCCGTCCACCGTCCGCGCCACTTTGCCCAGTTAGCGTTGAGCTAAAATTACGAAATTTGGTTTCTGGGTTTGGACCAGCCCCACAATGATCCTCGAAACTTTTCATAACCCTAGGTCAAGGGGAAGGGGTTCAAAACGAATTTTGAAATTTTGAAAATTCCATATCTCGAAAAATTCATATAGAACGGTAGGTTTTTTATTTCATATTTAGATAGAGTTTGTTCCGTAGAATTTTTTTAAGACCATCCGCAGCTTTGTACGACCAGCCGTTCGTTCACAATGACTGCTCAAAGATTGTGCCTCACTACAGGATCGTGAATCAAACTGTTGAAATACAGGTCCATTTTCATACTAACAAGCTCTTTGGAACATCATATGGCTTAAGTGATGTCGAGTTTGTTGTTCTGAGGTGCGTTTCGTGCTACGGAAATGAAGGCAATTTCGAATGTTAAACGAAAACCAAACCAAACTTTGTTGGTAGGTACTTCTTTTAAGAAAAATTATTACCGACGTAGTAATTAAAACCCCAGAATTATATCGTATTAATTAATAATAATAAATATTAGTAATAATTACAAATTATTAATACCTAACAATAAATTATAATAATTTTCACTAGGTACTTGATAAAATTGATAATAATAATTAATCTAACAGTTAGGATCTAGACATTTAGACCTAGTGTTTCATCTTCCAGGTAAACTACAGTCTAGAAATTTTAACCGTCAGTCAGGGATAGACCACATTGCAATATTCATTCGGTTTCTCATCTGTAAAATTGTTCAAAATAATACCTTTTTGTAATAAAACAAATTAAATTTTGATGATGAGCTATTGACTTGAAATTTTAACAAATAGGTCAGAACTGGATCACAATGCAATATTCACTCGGTTTCTTGTCTGTAAAATGTTTAAATAATACCTATTTGTTTAAACAAATTAAATTTTGATGATAAGCTAGATACTTGAAATTTTAAATATAGGTCAGAAATGGATGACATTTCAATATTCACTCGGTTTTTTTCTCATTGCAAAAATTTGTTCCCTTGATTCACCCTTTCCCTCAGATCACGTCAGAACACAAGCGACCGGCGGGCCATTACGTCAGAGCCTATGATGCACGAGCGTATGACGTAAGACGGCTGGCAGGAGGCCAACAAGTCGTCAGAGTCTATGACGCACGAGCGTATGACGTAAGACGGCTGGCAGGAGGCCAACAAGTACGTCAGAGCCTATGACGCACGAGCATATGACGTAAGACGGCTGGCAGGAGGCCAACAAGTACGTCAGAGCCTATGACGCTCGAGCGTATGACGTAAGACGGCTGGCAGGAGGCCCACTAGTGCGTCAGAGCCTATGACGCACGAGCGTATGACGTAAGACGGCTGGCAGGAGACCAACAAGTGCGTCAGAGCCTATGACGCACGAGCGTATGACGTAAGACGGCTGGCAGGAGGCCAACAAGTACGTCAGAGCCTATGACGCACGAGCGTATGACGTAGTACGGCTGGCAGGAGGCCAACTAGTGCGTCATACGACGAGACCTTTTATGTCTCTGCGCCCCCTCCCACACCCACACTGCGTACCTCGTACTTCATTTTGGTTCATTATCTTCAATAATGAACCATTGGAATCGCCCAAAGAAAAAAAAAAATTTAACCCCCCCCTCAAAATTTGTTGGTTTACGTTTCAAGATACGTAGATTCAGAAAATCGAATTAAAAAAACTCTGCAAATTCTTGACACAACGGTTTATTATCTTCCTTGTGCAGATCACCCTTCTGTCTAGATCACTAGAATTTGCAGAGTTTTTTTTTATTCGATTTTCTGAATCTACGTATCTTGAAACGTAAACCAACAAATTTTGACATGGGGTTAAATAATTTTTTTCTTTGGGCGATTCCGCCCAAAATACTGTATAATAATATTATACAGTATATATTATACAGTATTATATTACATATTATGTCACTGGTAATGTTTTATTATTGTTTTCAGACAGTACAGAATAGTCAGCGTAATGTTTTATTATTGTTTTCAGACAGTACAGAATAGTCAGCGTAATTTTCCACCATTTTGCACCTAATTTATTATTATGAATTACCATTAATTATTATTATCAACTCCAGTAGTAAACGGCCAGTTCAATTTATGTGGTGGAAGTCAGCTCATGAATGACGGACAATAACTGCATGACTGTCGTGATGCATTAAGTAATACTCCAACCCCCTTTTCCGCTCGTCACCACCAACTGACCGCTCCGTCGTCTTCCACCACCGTCCTTACGGCACCGTCCTTACGGCGCCATCCTTACGTCGCCGTCCTTCCACTCCCATCCACCACCACCGTCCTCCTTCGACGTCCACCCCCGCCGTCCTGCCATCCGACCTCCCCCCCCCCCCCGCTCTTCCACTGGTACCAGTATTTATTTATTTATTTTATTTTATTTATTTATTTATTTACAGTTGTATAAACCACACACAATTGTTTTACATGTATAATTTTTACAACTTTATTGCAGGGCAGAAGGCTAAGAGCCTGTATCGCCCTACAAGAGTAGCGCCAAACAATTTCGAACTTGACTTTACATAGATCAACTGCATCTATACATAAATCATACTTTACTTACATCAACTAATTCTAAACTTAACATTACATACGTCAATTGAAATAAACATACGTCAACAATAACATTGCGTCGACACAAATTACCATCTGGAATTTTACCATCCTAAACATAAATGCTCCTAACTATATTCTCCGCCCCCTCCCTACCCAGCCTCACTAACCATTCATATATTTTCTTTTTATATGCCACACGCGTACATAATAGTGGGGATTTTAGGGGAGAATCCACAACTCTAAGGACCACTGTTTAACTGGTTCGGTGCAGCTCCAGTTCCCGGCACAAGTATTTACTTATTGGGAACTGAAGCATTTTTGAATATTACGCTATAATATTTTGTAAATAATTATTTTCCTCAATAAATGCAAAAAAAAAAAAAAAAAAAAAAAAAAATATATAAATTATATAGCTTGGACTTCTTGTTGTGAGCAACAACATTTCCCATCAATACAAACCTGGTCTGATAATCATATGGCGTACGGTTGACGGACGGATTTTTTTTTATTCGATTTTCTGAATTTACGTATCTTGAAACGTAAACCAACAAATTTTGAGGGGGGGGGGGGGGTTAAAAAATGTTTTTCTTTGGGCGATTCCAATGGTTCATTATCGAAGATAATAAACCAAAAATCCGTCTGTCCGCCGTACGCCGTCCGCGCCAACCTGTCAACACGATCGTGAATCAAACGGTTGAAATACAGCTCCTTAGTAAGAAAATTGAAAAAGTATGAAAATCCATAAATTATTTATGGTTTTAGTGACGTCGAGTTTTTGGTTTATTATCTTCGATAATGAACCATTGGAATCGCCCAAAGAAAAAATTTTTTTAACCTCCCCTCAAAATTTGTTGGTTTACGTTTCAAGATACGTAGATTCAGAAAATCGAATTAAAAAAAATCCGTCCGTCCGCCGTACGCCTTACACCGTACTCCGTCCGCGGCACTTTGCCCAGTTAGCGTTGAGTTAAAATTACGAAATTTTTTTTATGGGTTTCGACCAACCCCACAATGGTCCTCGAAACTTTTCATAACCCTAGGTCAAGGGGAAGGGGTTCAAAACGAATTTTGAAAATTTGAAAATCTCATATCTTGAAAAATTCATATAGAACGGTATGTTTTTGGTTTATTATCTTCGATAATGAACCATTGGAATCGCCCAAAGAAAAAATTTTTTTAACCCCCCCTCAAAATTTGTTGGTTTACGTTTCAAGATACGTAGATTCAGAAAATCGAATTAAAAAAAACTCTGCAAATTCTTGACACAACGGTTCATTATCTTCTTTGTACAGATCACCCTTCTGTCTAGATCACTAGGTCTAAATGTCTAGATCCTAAATGCTAGATTAATTATTATTATCAATTATCACTAATTATTAACAATTTTATCAAGTACCTAATGAAAATGATTATAATTTATTGTTAGGTATTAATAATTCGTATTTATTATTAATAATAATTATTATTAATTATGATCAATTAATACGATATAATTCTGGGGTTTTTAATACTACGTCGGTAATAATAATTATTATTCTATAAGAGAAGTACCTACCAACAAACATTCGAAATTACCTTCATTTCCGTAGCACGAAACGCACCTCAGAACAACAAACTCGACATCACTTAAGCCATATGATGTTCCAAAGAGCTTGTTAGTATGAAAATGGACCTGTATTTCAACAATTTGAGTCACGATCGTGTTGTGAGGCACAATCTTTGAGCCGTCATTGTGAACGAACGGCTGGTCCTACAAAGCTGCGGATGGTCTTAAAAAATTCTACGGAACAAACTCTATCTAAATATGAAATAAAAAACATACCGTTCCATATGAATTTTTCGAGATATGAGATTTTCAAATTTTCAAAATTTGTTTTGAACCCCTTCCCCTTGACCTAGGGTTCTGAAAAGTTTCGAGGACCATTGTGGGGTTGGTCGAAACCCATAAAAAAAATTTCGTAATTTTAACTCAACGCTAACTGGGCAAAGTGGCGCGGACGGCGTACGTATGTTTTTTATTTCATATTTAGATAGAGTTTATTCCTAAGAATTTTTTAAGACCATCCGCAGCTTTGTACGACCAGCCGTTCGTTCACAATGACGGCTCAAAGATTGTGCCTCACAACACGATCGTGAATCAAACTGTTGAAATACAGGTCCATTTTCATATGTACTAACAAGCTCTTTGGAACATCATATGGCTTAAGTGATGTCGAGTTTGTTGTTCTGAGGTGCGTTTCGTGCTACGGAAATGAAGGTAATTTCGAATGTTTGTTGGTAGGTACTTCTTTTATAGAAAAATTATTACCGACGTAGTATTAAAAACCCCAGAATTATATCGTATTAATTAATCATAATTAATAATAATTATTATCAATAATAAATACAAATTATTAATACCTAACAATAAATTATAATAATTTTCACTAGGTAAAATTGATAAAATTGACTTGATAAAATTGTTAATAATTAGTGATAATTGATAATAATAATTAATCTAACATTTAGGATCTAGACATTTAGACCTAGTGATCTAGACTGAAGGGTGATCTGTACAAAGAAGATAATGAATTCTTGTGTCAAGAATTTGCAGAGTTTTCGAAATGTGTGTAAACCGGACTCAAATGCGTTTGTGCTGGTATTTAGGGTAGTAGTATACCACTAATCTGGTGTAGAATGACTTGAAAAACCAGTCATACAGGCATGGACTATTTTAACAATTTTATAACTATGACAATTTTTTTGGTCTATCATCTTCGATAATGAAACATCGGAATCGACCAAAGAACAAAAAATTTTAACCCAGGTATCACAATTTTTTAACCTATGACAATTTTTAATGATTGGTGGGACGTTTTCATGAGAAATTTTACGTTGATTACGAATATACCATAGTTTTCTACACTTAAGATAGTAACTCTCACTAACAAATAAAAAACCCTCTTTGACGAGATTTTGGCCCTTAATTTTCTAAATTTGACCCCAGTAGGATATGTTCCCAGGTTTTGGAAGCATTGGATACATGATAATTGGCGAAGTTAAAGTTCCGTAGCAACGAATCGGTTGTACGTGAAATTCATTAGACATTTTGCATAACGCTTTCTTTGTCACAGTCACAATGTTACACTTTTGACATTTTATGTCTTTACTTGTTTATTTGTTTATTTGAAAAAGTACGGGCGAGCCCAATTTCAAGCATATTATCAAAAGTACAAATTAAATAGAGTGTAGAATAGACATAATAATTAGATAGACATAATCAAAGTGGTATGACAACGAAACGCAGGACAAGAATAACAATAACAGATAACAAGAAATAGAGAGCACAAGAATGCTAGGGTGTGAAAAACCGAACGCAAATACAGGTTGTATCAAGTAATAGAAACATGTGAAGAAACTACAGAATATTTTAGCTGTGACAATGAGTGGGAGAAGAAGTCAAATTCGGGGTGGATACTTAGAAAAAGATTTGCGAGACGGGGAATTCTAACAAGTGGCCGGTTTTGTAAATAATTTGTCGGATTAAAAGGGATTTGGAAAAGACTAGATGACCGGGAGGAGAGACGTGGCACCAGCAGACCGATCCTTGATAGCAGGGATGGGCAGTCGATTTTGTTGTTGAGCAGCTTGTGGAGAAACGTGAGGTCAGCCACCGAGCGTCTTTTGTCGAGCGGCAGAAGGTTGCAAGTGGTGAGGAGTTCCGAATAGTTTACGTCGCACTGGGGTATTCCAAGCTTAAAAGCGATGAACCGCAGAAACTTTTTTTGGACTCGTTCCAAGCTGTATTTGTGGATAGCGTAAAAAGGGGACCAAACTGGGGAAGCATAATCCAACTTGGGAAGGACCAGTGCCTTGTAGAGCAGAGTCAGGACACGGACGTCGGTGAAATCCCTGGTGTGCCGCTTCAGGAACCCCAAAGCTCTCATGGCACCTCTTGAAATGTTGGCGATGTGGCCGGAGAAAGACAGCTGACCATCCAGGAGCACCCCCAAGTCTCTCGTCTCGTGCACCCTCCCCAAAGGGGCTCCGCAAAGAGTGTAGTCGTACAGGTATTTATTCGCTGACCGGCAGAGAGAGAGATAACCGAGGGATTTAGGAAAAGGCGATTCCCAATACACCATTGCTCAAGGTCCTGCAGTGCGCTCTGCAGAAGTTGACAGCTCACATCAGATTCAATGTGGCAAAACACCTTCAGGTCATCAGCAAACAGGAGACATCCGACGTTTGGCCCAAGCTGGCAAACCACACTGTTGATCGCCAGCAGAAAGCATAGCGGACCAATGTGACTTCCCTGTGGCACCCCAGATGTAGACGTAAAAGGCAAGGATAATGCACCCCTAACCCTGACTGTGAGTTTCCTTAGGCTGAGGTACGACGCCATCCAACGCAGAAACTGGCCGTGAACTCCCAGTGACTCTGTGGCGCCACCACCGTGAACACAGAGAGATCCTCTAGTTCGTAGGATGGAACATTCCATGTGAAGCACTAGTATCCACCTGTAGCTTGTTTCGGTGGCGTTCTGTTTTATCTGTCCTAAAATTCTTATCAGTACTTGTTTGTTTTCCCATGCGGACTCTATTTTAACGCAATATCTTTTCGCTCGTATAAACTGTTTATTTCGAATTATATCGAACTCTTTGCACTAAATTGTGTGTGGTTAATTGGTCTCAGTAGCGATACAACCCAATTCCCACATTGGTGACCCCTAAAGTGCGTTGAACCTCTCCAACCTCAACATTGTAACCTCATCAGGATGGCTGAGAAAGCAGAGAAATCACTCCCCGACCTGGATATCGAGCCCACAGTTGCTGAAATTGAGGTATCGAAAGTTTCTATTAAGATTCCTCCAATCTGGCGCCGGAATGTGAAAATTTGGCGCATGCAGGTCGATGCTCAGTTCTCCAACTCCCACATCACATTGGAGGTAACGAAATTCAATCATGTTCTTGCGTCATTAGATTCGGACGTCGCCGAACTTATTTCTGATTTCCTCTTCCAAGAGAGGTCTAAAACACCTTACACTGATCTCATGAACCGTCTTGAGAGAGAATTCGAAGAATCAGAGGGACGGAAAGTCACTAAATTATTAACTGAATTAGAGCTTGGGAATAAAAAACCAAGCCACCTACTCAGAGAAATGCGATCCCTTGCGGGTAACCAAGTCACTGACGATTTTTTACGGACTATTTTTCTCCAACGTTTACCTGTTCACATTCGATCCATTGTGGCATCCAGTACAGATACACTAGATAGGGTAGGTGGGGGCAAAGACCCGCATGGGGCAAAGACACGCAGGGGGGTTTTGGATAGAATTATCGTAGCTGATATGTTGGCCACCAGGTAGCAGATTCGTCTTGATTGCCCTCTGTTGCACACCAAAACTCGAGGTGATAGCAGTAACGTTCGCCGAGAAAATGCGGTAAGTTTATTTTTCTCTGTTTTCATGTAATATTTCTACAAGGTCTAAGTCAATTATTTCTAAGATAGGTTGAGCTATTGTCGAAGTCAAACTTGCAGTGATGAGCCTTGTTGTTAAGCTGCACATTCCTGTTTCAAATCCCTTCTTACCAGTCGTTTACATTGTTGGGGGAATAGCCATTTTGGAAGTGTGAAAATGGGGCAAAGCCACGCACTCTTAAAGGGGCAAGTCCACGCACCCCTAAAAGTGCGGGGACTTGCCCCTATTGCAGCGGTAACAGACAACATCAGTTAAATAAAGGTCTAAATAGCTTGTATTGATTTACAAACTAACTCATCAACATAAATTACATTATTTTGTTGTTTCATTTCGGTACTAATCAACGAATGTTATTTCTTCCACAGGAACGACAAGAGGAAAACAACATACCAGCCAATGACTGACGACCAATTAAATAGAGCTCGCCATTTGATATCTGAAGGATTGTCCATCCGAAAAGCAGCACTCGAGATAGGTTTTCATGAATCCACTTTGAGAGCAAGATTGAAGAGCAATAATAGTGGTGATGGAAAAGCACCAGGGATTCTTGGACGCTTCAAACCAACGTTTACTCCCGAGCATGAACAAGAACTTGTAAACCATTGTGTCGAATTGGACAAAAGGTATTTTGGAGTAACTCTAAAATCCCTCAGATTCCTTATTTGCCAATTTGCGCAGAAAAACAATATTCCTAATCAATTCAATGAAAACACAAAACTTGCAGGGAGGGACTTCACACGCCAATTCATGCGCAAGCACCGGCTGTCATTGCGCGTCCCAAGAAAGACGAGTGTTGCTCGCACAATGGGGTTTAATAGGGCTCAAGTTTCCCTCTATTTTGAGAATTTACATAATGTTTTCATATTTTTATATTTATATATTTTCTATGATCCTATGTCATTTACAAGTCAGACTAATTAGCTAGTAAGCTCGTAATTGACCTACTAAGTCTTTACTTGAATTTCTAATTATATTCTTGTCTTTGTGCTCTTCTCCTACCTACCAAGGAAAGCCGGAGGGAGATTAGTTTTATAAGAGATCCCTGAAACTTCAAAGGGAAAATAATTTTAAAAGTCTGAATGTGGGTTACCCACCTCTTAGTTGTAGGGTACCTACCGATTATTTTAAGTAAGGAAGTGAGCCAAGACTGTGATTTTGCAAAATATAGTTGACTTGAGAAGTTCACTGATGCGTTTCATTATATTTTTCCCCAAAATCTTACATTGGGGCAAAGCCCCGCATTTATTTTTTCCACAAAAACTTGAATTTCCGACTACGTTTTGCTTCAATCTGGTTGCTAGTATCATGGGCATTTAGCTAACACCCATATCTGACTAGTCCATGCGTGAGCTGAGTAAAATAAGCTTTTCCCTTCCCTCAAAAAATGTAAAACCGAAAAATGCGGGTCTTTGCCCCCACCTACCCTACTGTTGCTACAATTGCAGACAAAATTTTAGATGTGGCAGCCCCCCAGTATTCTTGCAATGCTGTTAAGGCTAATCTACCTACAGATCAACCTACTTGTGACAGGTTATCACTCCTTGAGAAACAGTTAGCTCAGTTGACTACTGCTGTCCAACAACTTGGTAGCAACCATAACACACGCTCACGTTCTAGGAGTCGTATGCGGTCTCCACCTCCTAATCATGATTTCTGCTTTTATCATTATAATTTCTAAGAAAAGGCCAAAAAATGTGTGCAACCATGCAAATTTCTCTCTGGTTCTGCTTCTCCGTCGGGAAACGGACAAGCCCGTCACTAGAAGCGGCACAATGTGATATGGGCTACTCTACTTCTTGCCGTCTATTTGTCTCAGATCGTACCTCCACTACTCGTTTTCTTATTGATTCAGGTGCTGACCTCTCAGTCATTCCACCCTCTCGCCTAGGCCAACAAACATGTTCCAAACGCCTCCTGTATGCAGCTAATGGAACATGCATCCAAACCTATGGTGAACGTCTACTACAATTGGATCTGGGGTTAAGACGGGTTTTCTGTTGGACCTTCACTATTGCTGATGTTCAGCAACCACTCATTGGCGCAGATTTTCTTAATTACTTTGGGTTGCTTGTAGATATTAAAAACAAGTGCCTGATAGACAGCAACACCAAATTAACTAGTAGTGGTATACTGCTTAACACTAAGTTGCCTTGCCCTAGTGTGTACCTAGTCAATCCTCATGACCGCTATTCAGATCTTTTACACCAATTTCCTAATCTATTGCGTGACAGTCCCTTATTTGTACCCCCAAGTATTCAGTTTTCACACACCATTCAGACGCAGACCAAATCACGCAGCACACTGCCAGTGCCATTGGTACATTTGAAGTTGCTCAACGAAGATTTTCACACATCCACATTGACATTGTGGGACCAATGCCTACCTCAGATGGATACTCTTATCTACTTACAATCATTGACAGGTTCTCCAGTTGGCCAGAAGCTACTCCGTTGATGGACATCACAGCTGAAACTATAGCCAACGCCCTTATGCATTCCTGGATAGCTCGATATGGGATTCCCCAACGAATTACAACTGACAGGGGCCGTCAGTTTGATTGCACACTGTTCAGCTCTCTGATGAGGTATCTTGGGATTGAGCACATCAAGACTACAGCCTATCATCCAGCTGCTAATGGAAAGGTTGAGCGATTGCATCGTCAACTCAAAGCTGCACTCCGTGCCAGCCTATCAGCAAATTGGGTACATCAACTACCCATTGTCCTTCTTGGTCTCCGCTCTCAACTTGTCCCTCATCTCAATTCTTCACCAGCAACAATCCTTTATGGTGAGCCGCTACGATTACCAGCAGACATCCTAGATAATTCATCCTCTACATCTGACGTTCCAACTTTCCTTGCTAAGATGATTGACCATGCCAGGAATCTGCAACCCACCCAACACGGCCATCATTCAGCTAAGAAACCTTTTGTTCATGCTGAGTTGCGACATACGTCTCATGTATTTGTCAGACATGATGCAGCCAGGAAACCTCTTCAACCAATCTATGATGGCCCCTTTCCTGTGGTTTCACGGACAGACAAACATTTTTGTGTCGAGACCACCCGTGGCCAACAGACAATCTCCATTGACCGTTTGAAGCCTGCCTTCTTACTACAAGACCTCAGCACTCAAGCCGACAGTGAGACAGTGGACACCCCCAACTCACCTGGACACCATGCACCTCTGTGTGGCATGCCTAGCACTTCCAACGAAGCATCTGAGCCAGGGTCTGCACCTCAACCAAGGGTACAACAAACACGCTTAGGGCGCACTGTCAGGTTTCCTGCCAAATACTTCACTGACGTCTCTGGGAGGGGAGTATGTGGCGCCACCACCGTGAACACAGAGAGATGACGAGAGATCCTCTAGTTCGTAGGATGGAACATTCCATGTGAAGCACTAGTATCCACCTGTAGCTTGTTTCGGTGGCGTTCTGTTTTATCTGTCCTAAAATTCTTATCAGTACTTGTTTGTTTTCCCATGCGGACTCTATTTTAACGCAATATCTTTTCGCTCTGTTCGGCCCCAGAGCTCACCTCTGGAGACCTCAGTTCAGAGACTGCCCCATACTTCCCTAGTTCCCATTATTCCCGCTACTAGCGTCTTTCCACCTACCATGGAGTTCTCCATCCTACTCAACACAACTTCCTCCATACCGACTTTCTCCACACCGACTCCATAACACTTACCTTCATTTGCAATATTTACCGAATAAAGACAATTACACGATTTCCCCGACACACAATAATTTCCGAATATTATTTACCGAATTATAAATGCCAGTTGGGGTAACATGCTGAGAAAACGGGCAACAGATGAATTACCTTATGGATACTTGAATACTGATGTCGTCATGTGACGGTCATGTTTTGTCTCCCCACCGAACGCCTATTCAGTCAGTCTTGGACTCATACCAGTGTAACTTCGCGTTCCCCAAGTTCCAATGTTTTACCAATAATACTTCCAAATAAAATACCGATTTCCCGACGCAATTGTTTCGTTGACTAATCCCGAGACTACTTTACACGCTCGTATAAACTGTTTATTTCGAATTATATCGAACTCTTTGCACTAAATTGTGTGTGGTTAATTGGTCTCAGTAGCGATACAACCCAATTCCCACAACTCCAATAGGGACAAGAAGTGCTGATGAGAGAGCTTGTCGAAAGCCTTGGCGAAGTCGGTTGCTATAAGATCAGTCTGATAACCCCGAGCGAATCCCTCCATCACAAATTCTTGTAGCAGCAAAAGGTTTGTCACGGTGGACCTACCTCGCAAGAAGCCATGCTGCTGCTCGGCCAAGTAGGGTGAAAACTCCAAAGACAACTTCTCAACCACAAGTTTTTCGAAATTTTCGAAAAAAAAAAAAAAGAAATCACTCTTCTTTTGTCCTGGTTTCTGATTTATCACCCTCTCCCTTGCCTTTTGGGCTTCAACCGCAACCGGACAACCTCGGTAGTTGGCAGTGTGCTCTTTTGAATCACAATTGGCACATCGGGGGTGGATCTCGAATGGTTTAGTGCAATCTTTCGTAGAGTGTGGTTTGCCACATTTTACACATTTTGATGGTTTTGCACAGTATGTTTTGGTATGTCCAAATTCTTGGCAATTTTTGCACTGCGGGACTAACTTCGATCCCTGCAGTGGCGCTATGTTCACTTTACACCCAAGTATGGTTTTGATGTCATAGATTTTATCCAAGTCAGATTCTTGTGAAAATTCCAAAATGAACATATCCAAGGGGTCCTTTGTCCTCCATGCTAACTTATTCGTCGCTGAAATAATAATGAAGCCTTTTTCTTTCAAGTCGGTTATGATATCTGTCGTATCCCAGGAGTGATGTACCCCTTTGGCCATTACCCTGATTGGTCTATCTTGTTTGTTTTGGAATGTATAGAAGTGGAATTTTGACGGTTTAAGAGTGTTAACTACATTTCTATAATCGTCTGGCTCATCCAAATTAATTTTAGCAGACTTATTTCTAGCTGGTGAAATTAGCATCTTACCTTTGAGCTCGACGGATTCTTTTATAAGTTTGTTTAGTTCTGGGAATGATTCAACATTATTCACATAAATAGGGGGTGGCCTTGGATTCTTAGGTGGTGCCTTGTAGCAATTGTTCTGTCTTGGTTTACTCTCATTGGATGAGCCAGCTTTACCAATACCAGATTTTTTTCTCTTCCGATCCTGGGCCACTTTCCAGTCCCCGGTTTCGTACTCTAATTCCTCCTCATCCGTGTAATACAGCATTCCTGAATCCAATTTCTGCTCAATTTGAATTGGTTGACTGGTGACACCTTCTTGTTCGGGAGAAGATGATGCTTTCCTTTTTTTGTTTTTTTTTTCCTGATTTTATGCGAGCTGGTTTCTCGTTCGAGGTCTTCCTCCTCCGTGATATTTTCCGTTTCGCTAATTTTCATAATTTTGCGCTCTTTTTGTTTTTCCGCTTCTTCAAGCAGATCATTTTTTCTTTTTAGGCTTGCGACTTCAGCCCTGATTGACAAAATGTGGGCGTATGATTCTTCTAAAGCATCACACAAAGTTGCAACTTGTCTTGAAAGCAGATCAAATTCACCTCGGGTAGGTGTTTCATTCGAATTCCTCTGAGTTAAGAGGGCTCTAGTTTCGGCAATCACTTCCAGCACCGATATTTCCTCCGTTGTTAGGCTGTCCGAACCGTCCTTGACACTCATCGCACTGAGTTTATTAAACAAACACTGCGTTCACAACTGCTGCATTGCACAATGTCACATTACGTAACCACTCACGGGAGCAATATCACAGAGCTGTTACTCCGTCCGCGTTTCGAGCGCAACTGAGAAGATAATAAACCAAAAACATACCGTTCTTGTCAGACGGCATATCGTATTCACGCCGCCTGACTTTCCTCGAACAAGAGATTCTTCCCGCCGCTCGGGAAACCTAACACCGAAAAAGGAAGATGCACATCGACAGTTCCCACCGAAGAAATTGCAGCAGGGTATGGTAGCGGAAAACCGCCAAGTTGCCAAAACACAGTCCGCGCGTGCAACCCCCACCGAAGCTGATGATGACGCCCCAAGATGATTCGGATTGGAGATTGACGATCCCCTCTCCAAGTAATAATCAGAAGAAATTGGCTGATTGGATCCCCGCAAAAGGCGGGGGAAAGAACAAAACCGTCTGGAAACCCGGGAATCGGTTGTGTACCAGAAGCCACTGTGCGTACCATCTTGCACTTGATCTCCACCGGACAAGCCCATCAGTCCCCCAAGAAATCAGCCGAGGACCAACCGCAGCGGAGGAAGAGGTCAGCACCCCGCTGGCTACTTGAGTTCCGAGGAGACTTGCTGCCCAGGCGCCCAAGGGAGGTAGCTGCTCCCTGCTTCGCACCTGAAACTTCCCAAGTCCGGGGTGGACCGCCCTCGTCAAGAGAGTATAAGGCTAGTCGGTACCCGTCAAATTCGTCACGCGGTAATATCGGGTCGAGAAAAGTGTTATCAGGAGGCCTAGGTAGGACTAGAATACGGGAACAATCAACTAGAAGCCTAAGTTAGCAGATAAGCTAGAAACTTAAGTTCACTAAATTTCATTTTGCTTATATCATTGTATTTCAACCCATTCGTCAAATATCCTTACATTTCACCTTCACTGTCCAACTGCACAAATTCTATAAATAAAACACCAACATTGCATAAATAGGAGCCGTTTTGGCCTTAAGGCCCCTTTTTCCCCGTTCTGTTAGTCAATCCTATCCCGTTATTGCCGCCCCCAAATTTGGAGGGTTTTCCAGACGCCGCCCTGGGACAACTCGATCTGGAGGCCGTGGCCCCCAGTGTCTAGTCCCCACTGCAGCAGCAGGTGGAAAACCTAACGAAGCCACCAGGCTTCACAAAGTGGTGGAGGCGCCTTCCCTAAGAGGACGTCCCCAGAAAAGACCTAGAAAATAGTGGCGGTGGTACAATCGATCAAATCGACGTCCCCAAAAATTTATTAGATAAAAAATTCCACTCTAATAATAGGCACAGGTAGGAGAAAAGACCTAGAAAATAGTGGCGGTGGTACAATCGATCATATCGAAGTCCCCAAAAATTTATTAGATAAAAAATTCCACTCTAATAATAGGCACAGGTAGGAGGAAAGACCTAAAAAATAGTGGCGGTGGCACGATCGATCAAATCGACGTCCCCAAAAATTTATTAGATAAAATAGTCCACTCTAATAACAGGCACAGTTCGACGAATGTCCGCGCACGGTAGGTGCAGGAATCGTGGAATAGTAGGAAGTTTCATCAGAAGAAATAATAGGATCGATATAGGTTCGTACCGAATAATTGGGTAATACTTAGGTTTGGGCTAAATATGCTAAATTAAATTAAAATTTTGTGCATTATTTACATATCTATACAGCGTATTTTACTCGTATTTTACTACCTAACAAACACAGGTACACACCATATACAGTTGTACACCATTTACACAGACCATATATAACCATTTATACCATTTGTACCATTTATAACCTATATATTTGTGGTTGTCGTTGAAAAACACATTTACACCTTGTGTCACACACATACACACGAATACGTAACATAACTCACCAGCGGAATCACAAGGGAGAAATCCACACTCGAAATTACATATAAAGTCAAGAATATTCATAACTCACTGCATAAAATATTGTGTTGACATAAAATAAAATATCAAGGGGCCAACTTGGCATAAAATACCGCGGAATAATGAAAAATGCTACAAAATAACCCGACGGGGGGCACAAGGAAGCCGTCACAATCAACTGAAGCCGGAGCCGACGGCGGAAAGCAGAATAGCACACTATCTACGAATCCATTTGGCGGACACTACAACGGAGTACGAAACGCTGCTCAAAAAAAGCCCAAAAAAAAAAGAATTGAACACAACCCCATCAAAATCGTTGGCCATGAGAACACCATACTATTGCGTGTTCGGCATGAATGCAAACAAATCAGACGGATTACCCGACATAGAAACATCCATGACTAACGAAGCACGACTGGAAAATATGCAACAGGAACACCTCCTACCAAAAATACATCATGACATGTTCGAACAAACAAAAAGAAGTCACGATAAAAATAGAAAGCAAATAACGTACGAAGAAGGAGACCTTGTACTGATCGAACAATCATGCTTCAACCAACAGGCGCACAAATTGGATAAAAAATATCTAGGTCCATTCGAACTTATAGCTATAAGTGCTAGCACGCGCGGGAGAAAACAATTACCAAATTTCAGTGCCATACCGCGGTGGCACGAAACAGAGGAATTATCACACATCCCAATTGAAACCATACACAGAACGTCCAGCGATCTTAGCGGACACGGCGATCCCACAGAAAATATGAGAATAACTGCACGAATGAATCACGGCTGACGAGCCACGTACGAAAGAATGAATGAAGCGAACAAACGAATGAATATGAATATTGAGCAAGTGAACGGATATTGAGCAAATGAACGAACGCGAACGAACGAATGAAGTATGAATTTTGAGCGAATGCATGAAAGCGAACAAACGAATGAAGTACGAATATTGAGATGGAATGAATAGGGACGACGGAGCCATCAGAACCAAGGGACCACAAAACAAGGGACCCCAACTACATTCAAAAAACGTGCATACGAAGGAACCTACTAAAGTGCGCCGAGACTGGAGAAAAAGGGGGGAAAAATAATAAAAAATAAACACGCTACAGAAACCAGTACCTACAAAACGCAGAGAAAAACGTCAATAGACGAAGAACAGCGCTCGAGGATAGGGTAGAATCGATATCGAACCAAAAAACACAAAAAAAAAAAGAAAAAGAAGAAAGAAAAAAAAAGATGACGAATACAGAGAAAAAAAAGATGATTAATAAAAGGGGAATAAAAGAAATAGAAATAGAGAGAAATGGAAAAAAAGAGATATGACGAAATATTAGAAATGAAATAAAGAGAAAAAAAAAGAGAAACAATAAAAAGGAAAATAAAGAGAAATAAAAGAACAAGAAATAAAGAGAAATAATAAAAAAGGGACATAAAGAGAAATAAAAGACAGATAAATCAAGAAAAAATGAGAAATGAAATACGGGAAAAAAAGATAATTAACACAATGGAAATAAAGAGAAATAAAAGAAAGAGAAATAAAGAGAAAAAAAAGAGAATTGAAGATAAATGAAAAAAGATAAATAAAGAGAAAAGAAAGAGAAATATAAAATAAAGTTAAAATAAAATGTAACAGAGGAAAATAAAAATCGAGAAAAAAAAACGAGAAGAAACTATTAACACGGAAGTGTTATTGCAACATACGGAAGTCACACCGACCTAGTGACATTTCGACGAGTACATGAATAAATAAGTTAACCTAAAATAGAAATAAGTAAAAAACGCGACGAGTGTATAAATAAATAAGTTAGCCTAAAATAGAAATAAATAAAAAACTGAAACACAACGCATCGGGAATGGATTCGATCGACTATGACTACATCAGATTCTGAGAAAACGTTGAACGGAATAGTCACATCAGAAACGAGTGAACAATGAACGACAATATAGCTACTTACAGATGACTGAGGGGTCGAGAACATATCCGCACTGGTATATATCACCATTCACTCACAAAGATTAGGCACCTACGCGCGCGAAACGGCGAAGAGGAACTCGCGACGCAGTCGAATGGCTCAAATTGAAAAAAAAAGAAAGCACGGAGAAAAACCACCCCATGGACCATAGTGCACACCAGCTTGAATACATCGGCCTCCATGACCCCAAATCCAGTACTACAGGTACTGAGTCAAAACACAAGAGACACACGGGAACCCACCGAACACACCGAAGGAGCACATCGAAAAAACACTGGCCGCGACCGAAATTACACTGTGGTCACACTTGAGCAAAAGTATCTACATACGGAGGGGAGACTTATGACCAATCAACGTAGGGAAAAACCCCCACTCTATAAAGGGTCAAGATAGTGGAAGGAAAAGAGAAATGCAATTGAACAAAACGCATCACGTGATATGGCAAACGGTGGACCACATTTTGCTGACGGAAAAAGCTCACAGGCGACTCATGCACAAGGGACAGAGATAACGGTCAAGAAAAACTGACACACTTGAAACGAACGACACGTGAAGAATCAAACAAAACGAGTCTCGACTACGATACCATAGAGCCCGTTCAAAGAAATTAACGAGACATCTAATCCAAGACCGACGTCTCCGCTTGTTACAGGGAGACGCAAGCAAAACATAGTCGGAGAACTGCAAAAATTCCTGTTTGGCACTATGGCAGAGAGTGACTCCACACACATCAATGAAACGTTCGAAAAATTGACTGGGAACCAAAACCGCGTGTTGAAACATGAAAAAGACATAATTGCATACGTAAACACAACCATGCATGCGATGTTACGAGACTCACGCAAAGTTTACGCACAGTTATTGGACAACCAGGACACAATCATACGTCGGATGCAAGTAGAACTACACACAACCGAAATTACATCATACGTAAACAGCCATTACTACGACCTAATGATAACACTACAGATGGTTAGACAGGACAACGATATATTCTTCGGCTACTTCAATTTTGCAAAGATACACAGCCTAGGCGAAAATTTAATCAAACCACGAGACATCAAGCCACAGATAGAACACGTTCGGGAAGCGCTAAACGACAATCTATGCTTACCATATCTACAACATAACTACACGGACGCTGAAATCATGAAATTTCTCAGATTGGGGCAAGTCAAATACATCCAAGCACACCACGGTATCTACATTCAACTCGACTTGCCAATCATAGCACGCGAGTCCACATTGCACTTAATCGAATACATACCAATTGCACACGCCGACCAAGACGACATATTTCAATACGCCAAACCCGAACATGATGCATACGTCCGTCGGAACACAGGAAATCAAGTCACATACCTAGGAATATCTGACACTCATGTCCAAAAACAATGCTTACGCACACATGATCAACATTACATATGCCACATGCATCTAGATTACAACTACTTCACAACAAACGATCCTCTTACGAACGATTCACGTATAGGATTTTTCAAACTCGACAAACCCTACATTCATGAAATCTTGCAGACACCGACAGCATTCTTCCTATACGCTCCGAAAAATTCGACAATCACGGTGTACACCGACAACACGCTGAAAACAATACAAACCAGTGGAACCTACAGTGTAACTTGCACGAACGACTGTCAATTAAGTGTAGCAGGGCGGATTTATCAGCCGTATGATCAAAAATTTGAAACAAAACTCATTGCACTACAAGCCACATTCACGGAAGGCGAACTTAAAATACCAAAATTGAATTTCACCAACATCACCTTTACACAACCCAAATATACGATAGATCACCCGACGGAAAACGACCCGTTCCAAAACTTCGCCAAGTCAATAGAAGACATTCCAAAAATGGATACAGGGACCACCCAAACATGGGAAGACACGATCAACGCAAACCTCCCCAAAACAAACACTGGCATTATGGTGGTAATCATCATTGCACTGCTCGCACTGTCAGTTTACATCAAACTCATGAACCAAACGCTTGGACAAGGAATAATCAACCCGCTGATAGTCCCAAACCCGCCGGTAGTTCACGTAACTACACGTGACGAGTGAACCAAATCGAATCGAATCCATTTCTAGGATAGATAGGATAGAATAGACTAGGTACAATATAATATTATTAGAATAGAATGAGTAGAATGAATCGCTTTAACCATAATATGGTCCAAACAATTATATATATAATATATAATCGTAACATATTAAATGTATATACATATATAACATGGACAAATTGTTTTCATTGATCAACCAATACATGTATTAATCTACAAAATATATGAAGGGACAGATAAGGACTAATGGGAAATGTAGTAATGAAATATGATTAATGAAATTTATGCAATCGTAGTAGACTAATGAATCATAATAAACTATGAAACAGTTAAAAACGTAATATATTAAATGCATATAAATATGTAACATGGACAATTGTTTTCCTTGCTCTGTCAATATAGTATAATATATTATACTCGTATTATCACTAGGTTTCTAAACTTGTATGATAAACCTTGACCATTATTTCCAACAAACAGATAATATCTGTTGTAGGATACCTATATTATACAACATAGAACACATGGGTGTACAACGTAGTCTGTAACATAGTAACTTGTAAATTGAAATACTCTCCACCAACTTGGGGTCAAGCTTCATTCTGCACACCTTATGGCATACGGCATGTCTCACACTGGTAAAACTAGTTAATTTGAAATAAACTTGTTAAATTGCTCTTAATCAAAAATGATGTAACCTAGCCACTCGGCATAAATTTTTAAAGACCTCCATAAGTCCTCCAAAAGTGCGACATTCGAAAAGTACACATCGCGAAACGCGCGCGCAAGGGAAATCAACCAAACTCCACATGCTGTCTCCCAAATTTTGCGCCGAAATTTGGCAACTCCGACGCAAAATTTCAAATTTGGAGGGGGACCTGTCAGACGGCATATCGTATTCACGCCGCCTGACTTTCCTCGAACAAGAGATTCTTCCCGCCGCTCGGGAAACCTAACACCGAAAAAGGAAGATGCACATCGACAGTTCCCACCGAAGAAATTGCAGCAGGGTATGGTAGCGGAAAACCGCCAAGTTGCCAAAACACAGTCCGCGCGTGCAACCCCCACCGAAGCTGATGATGACGCCCCAAGATGATTCGGATTGGAGATTGACGATCCCCTCTCCAAGTAATAATCAGAGGAAATTGGCTGATTGGATCCCCGCAAAAGGCGGGGGAAAGAACAAAACCGTCTGGAAACCCGGGAATCAGGGTTGTGTACCAGAAGCCACTGTGCGTACCATCTTGCACTTGATCTCCACCGGACAAGCCCATCAGTCCCCCAAGAAATCAGCCGAGGACCAACCGCAGCGGAGGAAGAGGTCAGCACCCCGCTGGCTACTTGAGTTCCGAGGAGACTTGCTGCCCAGGCGCCCAAGGGAGGTAGCTGCTCCCTGCTTCGCACCTGAAACTTCCCAAGTCCGGGGTGGACCGCCCTCGTCAAGAGAGTATAAGGTTAGTCGGTACCCGTCAAATTCGTCACGCGGTAATATCGGGTCGGGAAAAGTGTTATCAGGAGGCCTAGGTAGGACTAGAATACGGGAACAATCAACTAGAAGCCTAAGTTAGCAGATAAGCTAGAAACTTAAGTTCACTAAATTTCATTTTGCTTATATCATTGTATTTCAACCCATTCGTCAAATATCCTTACATTTCACCTTCACTGTCCAACTGCACAAATTCTATAAATAAAACACCAACATTGCATAAATAGGAGCCGTTTTGGCCTTAAGGCCCCTTTTTCCCCGTTCTGTTAGTCAATCCTATCCCGTTATTGCCGCCCCCAAATTTGGAGGGTTTTCCAGACGCCGCCCTGGGACAACTCGATCTGGAGGCCGTGGCCCCCAGTGTCTAGTCCCCACTGCAGCAGCAGGGGGAAAACCTAACGAAGCCACCAGGCTTCACAGTTCTATATGAACTTTTCAAGATATGAGATTTTCAAATTTTCAAAATTCGTTTTGAACCCCTTCCCCTTGACCTAGGGTTATGAAAGGTTTCGAGGACCATTGTGGGGTTGGTCGAAACCCATAAAAAAAATTTCGTAATTTTAACTCAACGCTAACTGGGCAAAGTGCCGCGGACGGCGTACGGCGTAAGGCGTACGGCGGACGGACGGATTTTTTTTATTCGATTTTCTGAATCTACGTATCTTGAAACGTAAACCAACAAATTTTGAGGGGGGGTTAAAAAATTTTTTTCTTTGGGCGATTCGAATGGTTCATTATCGAAGATAATAAACCAAAAACTCGACGTCACTAAAACCATAAATAATTTATGGATTTTCATACTTTTTCAATTTTCATACTAAGGAGCTGTATTTCAACCGTTTGATTCACGATCGTGTTGACAGGTTAAACCTTTGAGCCCTCATTGTGAGCGAACGGCTGGTCGTACAAAGCTGCGGATGGTCTTAAAAAATTCTAAGGAATAAACTCTATCTACGAGTAAATATGAAATACTGAAAACTCGTAAATATGAAATAAGATATGAAATATGAAATTTCCGAGATAGGATGTTTTGAAAATGTCAACTTTGATTTTGCACCCCTTCCCATTGACCTAGGGTTATGAAAAGGTTCCAAAATCAATCTTAGCTTGGTTGAAACCTGCACCCCGAATTTCAAACGTTTAGGTTAATTCTAAATTGGTAAACTGCCATAGTCACATCATGGTTCACGAACGGCTGGTAGTACAACGCTCGGGGTGGTCTTGAAAAATGATCTGAATCAAATTCTATTCAATTTATACAAAACGGAACGTTCAATCTATTAGTTTCGAGATATATCTTTTGACGTTGAAAATATCTTCTTTTCATTTTCGGGCCAAGGTTTTTGAGTCTGCCAACGGATCATTAGTATTAAAAATAATGAACCTAAATGTACAAAAAGAGTTTATAGTATAAACGTAAATAAAATAATAATTATTATGTAGGTACCTACGCAGAACTGCTTTTCAGAAAACCCCAAAATGATAATGAACAACAAGGAGGTGGTTGAGGGATATGTTTGAGAGTGAAATAATTTTGCCACTAGTACTAATAATCTCTCTGGAGCCTTTCGTACTCGAGTACAGTTTCTGGAGCAATCTTCCAGATTGATTGGTGTTCAATCTTCGATATAAAAACTCGAAGGACCAGGTGTATTGAGACACCGAACAAATAGAAATGTAAAAGAATGATCTAAAAACGCGGCATTCCGCCCCGCCAAGTTAACAAGAACGAACGGTAGGTACGAGTGTATGTTTACCGGACGCGTTTTCCTATCCATATCTCGGTTCCTATTTGACCGATCAACTTGAACTTGGGTATGGATCTTCTTGGCGTGGCTCTAGTTCAAATCGCTAGTTCTAATGCAGCGGTTCTCAACCTTTTTCACGACTGTACCCCGAAAGGATGAAATTATGACCGCGGGTACCCCTCGCGCATCAGTTAGCGCATACAAGTATTTATATTTTCATAATGGCATGTGCTTACCTTTTCAATGTCATAATTAGGCTTGTTTTTGTGCCATCAAGGATTTGAAGCGAGGATAACCATTGTATGATGTTATTTTCGAAATTGTTATTACTGAATAACCACAACCAAGCTCTCTTCAGTAGCTTGAAAGAGTCGGCGACATGTCGCATTCTGAGAATGAGCTAGAGACCAGTCCTGGTCTTATATACTTATGGGGCTGTCGGACCCGTCGTTGACAAGCAGAACTCGGGATGGATCCATCTGCCACTCTTACCTGTCGCTTTACGGATTAAACCTCTTACATGACCCTTTACAAACCCTTACAATCTTCAATACCAGAAATAATATTCATCTGTCTCACGGGAAGGAAGAATTTGAGATTTTTGTATTTCGGCTTCCCTCTAAACCCCCACCCCTATGCATCGGATCCGGAAGTGAACCCCCCTATGTCCTTCCCCGGTCACAGAAACATTTGAATACGGGAGGAAAGTTCGATCCATTGAGCCGTTTTGGGGAATTTTAATTTTTTTTATTTCGGCTTCCCTCTAAACCCCCACCCCCAGGCATCGGATCCGGATGTGAACCCCCCCTATGTCCTTCCACGATCACGGAAACATTTGAATACGGGAGAAGGGTTCATCCATTGAGCCATTTTTACTTGATTTAAGGACAAACAGACAGACAGACAAACAAACAGACAAATTGACAGACACTAAATTCATAATCGGCATGGTTCGACTCCATTTCACGCGAAACGAATAACTGTAGTGAAATTTTACGAAAATACCCAAGGAACACGAAACTCGAATTTCTGTCTCTGTGGTATTCAGTGGACCTTCCATTATTAGGAAACTAGGAATTTCCTTATAAAAAACAGACAATAAAAACGAAGAGCAGAAAGATTAGAGACACAACAGCGACAGAAACGAAAGCAAGGCACGAACCAAATTCGTTACATTTAATATTTACACTCAATGTAAACAAAATTTGTGAACGTTACATTTAATGAACGCAAGCTAGCAAAATAACAAAACAAACCAACGCGAATGGGGAGCGAGCGTCGAAAAATCAAGCCTCAACATTACCATGTTCTTCTTCTTACCTATTCAGTTGGTCAAGGCCTCTCCTTTATTCTTGTTTAATTTATTTATTTTATTAATTTATATCATTATTGATAAATGAATAAATGAATTATAATTTTATTAATTAATCGATAATGAATTAATTATTAATTAACTACTAATTGTAACAATCAATTAATTTATGCTTTTATTTATTTGCTTTATTTATTCTTGCATAATATGCAAGAATAAATAAAGCAAATAAATAAAAGCATATTATTGCCTCTACAGAGCTATTATTGATAGCGTAATTTTAGTAAATAAGTAAATTTCAAGTTACATGGTAGTGAGCAGGTATAGTAAATTACTACAAGATTTATGTACTTACAACAATAGAAGGGTGCTGCAGCCAGTTGAAACAGATTCGATGATCGGTACCTATTGGAAAATAGGAACAGAACTATCTGAAAACAATGACACGGACGCAACTTGATAGAGCTTCCAACTGAGTGGTATCGATACTTCCCAGGTGCCGTAACAAGATCCACTTCTAGTGACTTGGTTATATAAGACATGGGGAGTGAAGGTTTTTTTTTTTTAACTGCCCTGTTTTTGAACCTGCCCACTGCCTACCTATCAGAGGCCTACCAACCCGAATTCTGGTTTGGTAGGTAAAATCCTCAATAACTAATGAAATTCATTAGCCAAAGAGAAAAGGAGGGAATGTCTGTTTGGGATGCCTCTTAGACTTACTGTCTTCGATTTTGAGGGCATGGGAGGATTAAATCACAACTATGGATAAAGTAGCTGTCAAGGCGATGGTAATGTTACAAAGGGTTCGGTATCAATAAATACTAAACTATATCAATTTTTTTCTAAATACTTCTTAATTTCTAATAAACATACATAGGTACAAACATAACAATAGCTTCACAAGAAAATATCCCCTTATGTGGGCTACAAGCCCTAGGTACTGTGTAGTGTACACTAGGGAGAAGAGTCCGGTAACTAGCTATATGTACTGAACAAAAGTAAATGGGAACTTCTTTGTTGTCGAAAAAACTTCCCCAACTCTTACCAAATTAATAAATAGTGAAATGGGATTTAAACAACTTGGTGACTCGTTGTGGATGATCCAGGAGGCTGATTTTCAAGCTGTTTGGTAATGCATTGTAACAGCCTATAGCCCCGAAAATAATAGCCTATAGCTATTAATCCCAGCAGTTGTTTTTTTTCTCTATAAATTTCAAACTCTATTGTAAGTATGTACTACCCTCCCGTAGTATTTGCTTTGTAGTAGATCCTTCGTTTTTCGCTTACAATTTGAAGGCAATGCTTCTACTCGAAGCAAAAGGTAAAGCATTTACTTTTACCTTCTACTTCAAGCATCAGCTTCGAGTTTATGCATACTAGCTGTTTGTTTCTAATCGTAATAATTTAAAGAAAAAAGGAAATGTTAGAAAAATGAAATACTTGATGTAATTGTAAAAGAGATGAAACAGTATGAAAAAAGGAACAGTATGAAAACGTAGAAAAAAAAGGAAGATCTGAACATGAAATGGAAAACATATGACGAGCGTAGGTGGAGGCGCGCGTTGATGACGATCGCGATATAGGTAATTGAAGCCAAGGGCTGAACATCCTCCCCCATCGTGGCGAGATGCCATATCATTGAGTGGGCAGAGGGCACAGCTTCACAAGAGCTCGTCTGTACAGGCCATTTTTGGTGGCTACATCAGCAGCACGAGGATGGCCATCGGACCCAATGAAGATCTTCTCAATGCGACCTAATGACCATTCTAGAGGGGGTAGGTTGTCGTTCATTATGATGACAATCTGGCCTTCTTTTGCCGGAGACGATCCTTTTTCATTCCATTTTGAAGCTGACTGTTGCTGCGAAAGGTATTCTGTTCGCCAGCGATTCCAGAAGATATTAGTCAAATGCTGTACGAGGGCCCATTGAGACTTCATTGAAGACCTTTCATTAATTCGAGGATCTGGAGGAGGTGCTGTTAAGGGTCGGAAAATTAAGAAGTGCCCAGGGGTTAAATAATCTATGTCGTGTGGCGAACTTGGAATTGCTGTTATGGGGCGGGAGTTGAGTATTGCGGAGATCTTGGCGACCAATGTTTGGAAGGCTTCGAGGGAGAGAATGTCGTTCTTGGTTGTGATGATCTTGAGTAGTCGTTTGGTCGATTTCACAGCAGCCTCCCATAAACCTCCAAAATGAGGGCTCGTGGAGTGCTGCAGTTCGAATGAGTTGATCTTGGTGATCTCTGGATGACAGTAATCGACGAACTTCCCGAAGGTGGTTATTGGCTCCTACGAAGTTAGTGCCATTGTCACTGTAGACCTTAGACGGACGACCACGAATGGATACGAATCGTTCGTAGGCTGCGAGGAATGTTTGAGTTGTAAGGTCCGATGAAACTTCAATATGAATTGCTTTGGATGCGAAACAGACAAATATCGCGAGATAACACTGGTAAGTTACTGATCCTCTTATTTTCGCAGCTCGAACAGGGAAAGGAGCAGCATAATCGACGCCAACCACATGAAACGGGGCAACTCCTAAGGTGCGATCAGCTGGAAGCTGACCCATGGGTGGCTGAAAGGGTCTTGGCTTAGCTGAAAAACACTTATTACAACCGATTAGACGATGTCGGACAACGTTTTTTCCATTGACAATCCAGAATTTATTTCTGATCCAAGCATAAGTGGCAGAAGGTCCGAGGTGTAAATTGACGATATGCGCATGATCAATGATGGAGTTGGTCAGAGGATGTTTAGCGGGGAGAAGAACTTGATGTTTTGTAGAATGAGGAAGATCTGAATGTTGAAGACGGCCTCCGACAGCTAGCAATCCGTCTCTGTTTATCCACGTACGTAAGTTTCTAGTTATGGGGAGTTTGGGACGATCTTTAGTAGAATCTAGAATTTCATCTTTTAGGGCCTGGCGTTGGGCACGTCGAACAAGGAGGATTGTAGCCTGTTCTAGCTCGCTTGCAATCAACGGCTTCACGTGGTCTTCAATGAAGAGTTTTATGCCTCCTGATCTGGAACTTCGAGAACGAACTTTAACACTATGAAGAAACTGAGCTAGTTCGATTCGATTCGTCGGTGTACGTTTCAAACGACAGTTAAGAATAAACCTATTAATCCAGCCAACAACATTGCGCAGACAAATAAAACTGGAAAACTTGTTTTCAAGTTGGTCTGCTAGGTCATCGATTGTGATTGCAATAACGATCGTAGGCTGGTATGATCTGATTTCTGATGATACTACCGGATCATTTTGGTGGGCGCGCACTCGAGACAATGGCCATTTAGAGTATGGGAGTCGCAACCATTGGGGCCCATACCACCACAACTCGTGGTCAATTAAGTCAGCGGGAGAGAGTCCACGTGAGGCGCAATCGGCAGGATTGTCGGATGTTTTGACATGAAACCATTGATCAGGAGAAGAATGATTAAGGATATCTGCAACCCTATTACCCACAAACACCTTCCAGATGGGAGCAGGTTTCGCTGTAATCCAACACAGTGAAACGGTCGAGTCACTGAACAACAAAATTTTAGAAGGATCCTGATTGTTGAACAACGGAGCTATGCGTTTTACCAATTTGGCTAATAATTGGGCAGCGCATAATTCAAGACGCGGCATTGTTACAGGTTGTAAGGGAGCAATGCGGGCTTTTGAAGTGATTAGCTGGCTAACATTTTCGTTGGGGTTGTTTGAAGATGGAGTAACAAGGTATATTACTGCAGCATAAGCTTTCTCCGACGCATCAGCAAACCCAACTAAATATTGCGTTTGGGAAGAAGCAAACAAGTGTCGAGGAATCCGCAGCTTTCCCAATAAAGGAAGCCCTTGTTGGAAATGTGCCCACTTATTTGCAGTAGGTAATGGGATATTTTCTCTCCAACCAAATTGGTCGTGAGAGATTTCTCGGAATATTATTCTGGCTTGTGTGATTACTGGTGCTAACCACCCCAAAGGGTCATAAAGGCGAGCAATAATTGAAAGTACTTGATATTTTTGGTTGACCGGTTCCGATTTAGTTATGGAATAATGAAACTGATCCTTCACCGGATCCCAACACAATCCTAACACTTTGAGAACATTGTTATCTCCATCAATTGTTAATGATGAAGACGAAGGGAGGAGATATTCTCGAGGCATGTCTGAGAGAAGTTCAGGTGAGTTTGAGGCCCATTTCCGGAGTTCAAACTGTCCGGAATGGAGAAGGTCAATGAGTTCATCACGAGCTGCGCGAGCTGATCTCAAGTCAGCACCACCACCATTTATATCGTCTACATATGTGCGAGTGGATAGAATAGTCGAAGCAATAGTATGAGACAAATTATGAGTATCTGCCAACTCCTTCAATGTGCGACATGCTAACCAAGGAGCTGAGTTGGTTCCGTAGGTCACAGTTGACAGACAATAATCCTGAATTGGATCATCAGGGGAAAATCGCCACACGATTCTTAGAAATTCACGGTCTACTGGGCGATGGAGAATTTGTCTAAACATTTGTTTTATATCGGCTGTAAAGACAATGGGATCGAAACGGAACCTTGTAATGACATCAGGAAGGTCGAGTTGTAGTCTGGGACCGGGAAGAAGAATTTCGTTTAAAGATAATCCAGATGGGGTTTTTTGTGATGCGTTAAACACAACTCTGATTTTGTCAGAAGGATCTCCAGTACGATGTACAGCATGGTGAGGAAGGTAGTACGTTAATTGACCTGGTTTAGGAGGAGGGACTGCCTTCATGTGGCCTAAAGTAAGGTATTCTCGCATGAACTTGTCGTATGCTGAACGCTTGTTGGGGTTCTTCCTAAGGATATTCTCCATGTTATCTAGGGACGCGGGAGCGTCCCGCCCGCCAAGAAAACCGAAGCCCTGAAAACCGAAGCGACTGAGACACTGATTACGCGACGGAACAAGTTAGGGTTTTCACCCTACCGTAGCTCGGTCCCCTGAGTGTCTCGAGAGTTGATTTTTTGTACAGCAACTCTCCAGGGGCACGTGAGGACGTAAACCAAATTTCAGCTCTTGGGAAAATCAGGTGTCGGGGGTATAACAGTTTTAAAACCACTATTTTTCACGTTTTTCGTGTTCTACTTCTTCTTCTTCTTCTTCTTCTTCTTCTTCTCGTTGTTGTTGTTGTTCATTGACGGGGCTACAGCCCAGCAGACAAATCGGATCGAGCTGAAATTTTGCACACACGTTTTTATGCTCCAAGGGAGTGCCTTTTGTACATTTTTTCACCCTCCCCCCATTTCCCTCCAAATTAGGGAGGAAATAGTAATTTTTAGGAATTTCAAATGGTCATAACTCCTTCAAAATTGAAGCTTTTTCAGATTTTCTTTTTTAGTTGTATTCAGCTTTTAAAACTGTTCAATTTGAGATCAAAATGAGCTATATAAGAGGGGAAACCAAGGAGTTATGGTGATTTTTCTATTTTCAACAATAACTGCCGCCAACATTGATGAAAATTGGTGCGGTTGGTCTTAAAATGTCCGCTAGGTTGTCTGGTATATGCTCAATAATTTTGAACTAAATCTCAATCGATTCGACTAATCTACAGCCAAAAATACGTGAATAAATTCCACGTCTACTGATTTGGCTAATTTCCGAAAACATCAAAGTTGAACGGTGGTCAGAAAAATTGTCGTAGAGTGGCGCCTGTTTAAGGATCGATAGGAAATTTTATGGGCTTTCGAATGAGGGTAGCGCACTTTGGCACTTTTCCCAACGGTTCTCGAGTTATTCGCGATTTTTGGTATAAAAACGTGCGTTTTACCTTTTGCAAACTTTCTCTTTCCACTTTCTCTTCGACACCAATAATTACAATTATTGTAATGATTCTCAACAACAAAAATGTGCACAATCCCCAAGAAAAAATGCAACAAATTTTCAAAAAATTTCTAATGCAAATTCATTCAAAATTCTAATTTTTTCTATTTTTTTAAATTTAATAATAAGAATAATTGTTTCAAATTTTAATAATTTTTTCTAAATTGTTAATTGTTTTAATTAATCGAACATTTTAAAACTACTTATTTTTCAAACACATTTCAGATAACAAACAATAATTTCCAAAAAATAATTAGGTATTCTTGTCTCAAAAAGAAGAAACAAAAAGGCAAATTAGTAGGCGTACTAATTTTTTTACTAAATTTTGACTAGGATAAAACTTCATTTAGGAGATTCCAATGGTTCATTATCGAAGATAATAAACCAAAAATTTACTAGTTACCTCGTAGGTACTTTTGTTAAATTGAACCGTATTGTATAAGTACCACTCGAAAACTAGCCATGCAAAAAGATTTGATATCCCCCCAAAAACAACTCCGTTGTAAAAACTGGCCCGCCAAAAAACCTCAGCCGCAAAAAGGAATGATATCCATTTTGCCCGCCAGCCACATATATAGGATGCTCGATGCTTCGCACCTCGCTGTTGAGTGTGCATATAGAAACCTGATCCTCCTAACCTCCACCGTCAATGTTTTCCTGTTCCCTGTCTCCTTCCCACAACCCCCTCTCACCCTTAGTCACCCTCGGTTTCACCTAATATGTTTCCACTGTTACACCAGCAGGGAGCTTTACGCTTCTTTCAATGCTGTTGGCGGGAGCTTTTTGCCAGATGAACAAGCCTGAATTGAAGCATTACTTCATTACAGTTGTACCACCGCTGATTACTCGTGACCACCAGTAATACTTATGTTAGCTTGTTCATCTGGCAGAAAGCTCCCGCCAACAGCATTGAAAGAAGCGTAAAGCTCCCTGCTGGTGTAACAGTGGAAACATATTAGGTGAAACCGAGGGTGACTAAGGGTGAGAGGGGGTTGTGGGAAGGAGACAGGGAACAGGAAAACATTGACGGTGGAGGTTAGGAGGTTCAGGTTTCTATATGCACACTCAACAGCGAGGTGCGAAGCATCGAGCATCCTATATATGTGGCTGGCGGGCAAAATGGATATCATTCCTTTTTGCGGCTGAGGTTTTTTGGCGGGCCAGTTTTTACAACGGAGTTGTTTTTGGGGGTACAGCCTTCGGCAGGCAATATCTCGAGAAGGCCCTAGGAGAACGGGATCATTTTTGAAGGGTCTAGGGACGCGGGAGCGTCCCGCCCGCCAAGAAAACCGAAGCCCTGAAAACGGAAGCGACTGAGACACTGATTACGCGACGGAACAAGTTGGGGTTTTCACCCTCTCGTAGCTCTGGCCCCTGAGCGTCTCGAGAATTGATTTTTTGTACACCAACCCTCGAGGGGCACGTGAGGACGTAAACCAAAATTCAGCTCTCGGGAACATCAGGTGTCGGGGGTATAACAGTTTTAAAACCGCTATTTTTCACTACCCTGAAGTTGTGTACGAATTCATAATCGAAACTTTGCCCCGTTGCCACGCCTTTGGATCTAATAATACTTGAAATCGGCAAACGGGAATCAATTACGGTGATCAAAAGCTCGATAGATGATGTCACAAATTTTCGAAATTTCAATTTTGGAATTTAATGAAAATTAAGAGTTTGCCCAGTTGCCATGGTGTGAAAAATTAAAAAAAAAAAAAAATTTTATTATCGATTCGGATTGGGAACGAGTATCTTTAGATAGATGTTCTCTTCGATTTTTAAATTTTCTAACATGGCGGTCATATTCATCAACATTGTGGAAAAATAGGTGGAGCCGCCGCTTTCCTCATCTTTGCCCAGTTGTATCAGGGTGAAAAAAAATCGTAATTATAAGATTGAATACATATTCTGAACCGTATTAAATTCTCTAGATAGATGTTCTCTTCGATTTCCGAAATTTGTAACATGGCGTTCATATTCATCAACATTGTTGAAAAATAGGTGGAGTTGCATCATTCTTCAACTTTGCCCCGCGTACACGCCTATTTACCATGACTTAAATCCAATTGTTATTGATGATTCTGAACCGTATTTAAATTCTCTAGATAGATGTTCTCTTCGATTTTCGAAATTTGTAACATGGCGTTCATATTCGTCAACATTGTTGAAAAATAGGTGGAGTTGCACCATTCTTCAACTTTGCCCCGCGTACACGCCTATTTACCATGACTTAAATCCAAATGTTATTGATGATTCTGAACCGTATTTAAATTCTCTAGATAGATGTTCTCTTCGATTTTCGAAATTTGTAACATGGCGTTCATATTCGTCAACATTGTTGAAAAATAGGTGGAGTTGCACCATTCTTCAACTTTGCCCCGCGTACACGCCTATTTACCATGACTTAAATCCAAATGTTATTGATGATTCTGAACCGTATTTAAATTCTCTAGATAGATGTTCTCTTCGATTTTCGAAATTGGTAACATGGCGGTCATATTCGTCAACATTGTTGAAAAATAGGTGGAGTTGCACCATTCTTCAACTTTGCCCCGCGTACACGCCTATTTACCATGACTTAAATCCAAATGTTATTGATGATTCTGAACCGTATTTAAATTCTCTAGATAGATGTTCTCTTCGATTTTCGAAATTTGTAACATGGCGTTCATATTCGTCAACATTGTTGAAAAATAGGTGGAGTTGCATCATTCTTCAACTTTGCCCCGCGTACACGCCTATTTACCATGACTTAAATCCAAATGTTATTGATGATTCTGAACCGTATTTAAATTCTCTAGATAGATGTTCTCTTCGATTTTCGAAATTTGTAACATGGCGTTCATATTCGTCAACATTGTTGAAAAATAGGTGGAGTTGCACCATTCTTCAACTTTGCCCCGCGTACACGCCTATTTACCATGACTTAAATCCAAATGTTATTGATGATTCTGAACTGTATTTAAATTCTCTAGATAGATGTTCTCTTCGATTTTCGAAATTGGTAACATGGCGGTCATATTCGTCAACATTGTTGAAAAATAGGTGGAGTTGCACCATTCTTCAACTTTGCCCCGCGTACACGCCTATTTACCATGACTTAAATCCAAATGTTATTGATGATTCTGAACCGTATTTAAATTCTCTAGATAGATGTTCTCTTCGATTTTCGAAATTTGTAACATTGCGTTCATATTCATCAACATTGTTGAAAAATAGGTGGAGTTGCATCATTCTTCAACTTTGCCCTGCGTACACGCCTATTTACCATGACTTAAATCCAAATGTTATTGATGATTCTGAACCGTATGTAAATTCTCTAGATAGATGTTCTCTTCGATTTTCAAAATTTGTAACATGGCGTTCATATTCGTCAACATTGTTGAAAAATAGGTGGAGTTGCACCATTCTTCAACTTTGCCCCGCGTACACGCATATTTACCATGACTTAAATCCAAATGTTATTGATGATTCTAAACCGTATTTAAATTCTCTAGATAGATGTTCTCTTCGATTTTCGAAATTTGTAGCATGGCGTTCATATTCATCAACATTGTTGAAAAATAGGAGGAGTTGCACCATTCTTCAACTTTGCCCCGCGTACACGCTTATTTACCATGACTTAAATCCAAATGTTATTTATGATTCTGAACCGTATTTAAATTCTCTAGATAGATGTTCTCTTCGATTTTCGAAATTTGTAACATGGCGGTCATATTCATCAACATTGCGGATAAATAGGTGGAGCCTTGTTGGTGGGCTTTGTTAGAACGATGACCTACCGTTGGGTTTTCCCTAGGTGGGGAATTCCAAAGTACCCTACAAAAGGAATTTAATACTTTACATTTCAAACATTCATTTTGGGGGTTAGTAACAATAGCC
Source organism: Stenodema calcarata (assembly GCA_963920205.1). Classification (NCBI taxonomy): domain Eukaryota; kingdom Metazoa; phylum Arthropoda; class Insecta; order Hemiptera; family Miridae; genus Stenodema; species Stenodema calcarata. The sequence goes on from CAWUBA010000010.1 coordinate 34,709, forward strand.
GAGTATCGAAGGGATATTTGGGAAGAGGAAAAAGAGGCCCTGGTTCATGCATTGTATGTAAAACGGGATTATTTCTAAGCCTAAGCCATGGTTTGGTGACAAAGGAGGGTCCGGAGTTGAGAACCATTAGGTAAGGTAACAGGTAGGGAAAACAGGTAACAGGGTAAAAGGTATACTCCACCTATTTATCCGCAATGTTGATGAATATGACTGCCATGTTGCAAATTTCAGAAATCGAAGAGAACATCCATCTAGAGAATTTAAATACGGTTCTGAATCATCAATAACATTTGGATTTAAGTCATGGTGAATAGGCGTGTACGCGGGGCAAAGTTGAAGAATGATGAAACTCCACCTATTTTTCAACAATGTTGATGAATATGAACGCCATGTTACAAATTTCGAAAATCGAAGAGAACATCTATCTAGAGAATTTAAATACGGTTCAGAATCATCAATAAGATTTGGATTTAAGTCATGGTAAATAGGCGTGTACGCGGGGAAAAGTTGAAGAATGGTGCAACTCCACCTATTTTTCAACAATGTTGACGAATATGAACGCCATGTTACAAATTTCGAAAATCGAAGGGAACATCTATCTAGAGAATTTAAATACGGTTCAGAATATGTATTCAATCTTATAATTACGATTTTTTTTCACCCTGATACAACTGGGCAAAGATGAAGAAAGCGGCGGCTCCACCTATTTTTCGACAATGTTGATGAATATGAACGCCACGTTAAAAATTTCGAAAATCGAAGAGAACATCTATCTAGAGAATTTAATTACGGTTCAGAATATGTATTCAATTTTATAATTACGATTTTTTTTCACCCTGATACAACTGGGCAAAGATGAGGAAAGCGGCGGCTCCACCTATTTTTCCACAATGTTGATGAATATGACCGCCATGTTAGAAAATTTAAAAATCGAAGAGAACATCTATCTAAAGATACTCGTTCCCAATCCGAATCGATAATAAAATTTTTTTTTTTTTGATTTTTCACACCATGGCAACTGGGCAAACTCTTAATTTTCATTAAATTCCAAAATTGAAGTTTCGAAAATTTGTGACATCATCTATCGAGCTTTTGATCACCGTAATTGATTCCCGTTTGCCGATTTCAAGTAATATTAGATCCAAAGGCGTGGCAACGGGGCAAAGTTTCGATTATGAATTCGTACACAACTTCAGGGTAGTGAGCGGGTATGTTCAGCTATCGGGAGAAGGGGCTTATTCCTTATGGAGTCTCTGTGGCCGTTCATTCTGATAGAAAGTGGCGTGGATGTTTCCCCCAAGTAAAAAGCATTGCACTTCTGACACATCAGATTGTATACCAGATTATGCGAAGTGCAAGTAGCAGAAGTGTGGATTTGGTAAGGGTTTGGGTTATTGGGTGGCGTTAGGGATGTGGAATTTTCAATGAGGGGGCAGGTTTTACATCTGGGGCGATGACAGGGATGTGTTCCTGGGGTTGTGGTGTGGGTTTTTTTATTTAAAATATTTTGTAAGTCTTTTGTATACTAGAGTGGGTGGCAATGAAAGTAAATTCTTGGTCAGGGTATTGTTTTTGATGATGGGAAATAATGACTTTAATACAGGTTTTAATTTTTCAATTCCAGGGAAGTAGGTGGTAAGCAAATTACAATTAGTGTGGTTGGAAGTTTTAGGTTTGGGTTGGAAAGAAGAGGAGGCTGGGAGGATTCTTTTTTTGAGGAGAGATTCGGGGTAGCCCCTATTTTTCAAAGCATTATGTAGGATGTGCAGGTATTGTTCTCTGTATTCTAAGGTGCTGCAAATGCGGAGGGCTCTACTTGATAATGAAAAAGGGATTGAGAGTTTACTATGTGGAGGATGGCAGCTGTCAAAATGGAGGTATTGTTGCTTGTTGGTCGGTTTGAGGTGGATGGAAGAATCAATTTTATTTTTAGTGCAGTCGAGATGGAGGTTGAGATCAAGGAAAGTGATATTAGTATTGGAGACGGTGAAGGTGAATTTAACAGAGAAACTTTCCTTGAGCTCAAGGATGAAATGTGATAGTGCCTCCTCTCCATGTTGCCAAACAATGAAGCCATCGTCAATGAAACGCTTCCACAGTGGAGGCTTCATTGAGCAAGAGTTCAGGAAATTCTGTTCCAAAATCCCCATGAAAATATTGGCATAAGAAGGGGCCATTCTGGTACCCATGGCACAGCCCGCCCCCTGCCGATAAAATTTATCCTTGAAGGAAAAAACGTTATTCTCGAGGACAAGCTGAGCCAAGTGCACCAAGAACTGAGTGCTGGGGGTTTGAGGGTTGGGTCGTAACGAGAGAAAATATGAAAGGGCCTGCAATCCTAAATGGTGTGGGATGTTGGTGTAGAGGGATGTAACGTCAAATGTCACCAAGAGGAGTGGGTGGTTGAGATTTTTGGGGATTTGTAGATTTTTAATAATATTTAGAAAATGAAAACTGTCTTTTATGTGGGAGGGTAGCGAGCCAACTATAGGTTGTAGGAAGAAATCTACAAATGCTGAGATTCTTTCTGTGGGGCAATTTGTGGAGCTAACTATTGGGCGACCAGGAATTAGGGAAGGGTCTACAATTTCAGGGTCATCAAATTTATGTATTTTGGGGAGGATGCGGAATGAGGCCGTAGACCATGAAGAGGGGCTAAGAATTTCAACATCTGAAGGGGAGAGATTTTCTAATGTGGCATTATCAGATAAAAATTTGTGAATTTTCTTTTGGATTGAACGGCTTGGATCAGTCTTAAGGGGTTTGTAGAAATTTGTGTCATTGAGCTGGCGATAAGCCTCATTGTCATATGCAGCTGAATCCATCACTACCGTTGTGGAACCTTTGTCAGCTGGTAGAATTTTGATATTATTGTTGGTGCGTAGGGATTTTATGGCTTCTCTTTCAGCCTTCGAGAGGTTGGGTTGGGGGTTGAGAGAGTTTAAGAATTCTGGTTTGCTTGTTTCTGAGATGAGGCTATTGCAAAAAATCTCAATTGGGTGAAAAGTGCGGAGGTTCAATTTGGGATTTCGGACGGAAGTATATTTATTTTTTATTTTTTTATTTTTTTTTATTTATTTTTTTTTTAGGAAAAAAAGAAAGAAATAAATGAATGAATAAGGGAAAAAATAAATAAATTTTCAGACATGACTAACACTTTCTCACTTCCACACACACAACTTACTGACTATTACACTTTTAATTACTTTTTTGACATAACCAACACATTCACACAATACACGCAATACTTCCCTCACACAATACACGCAAACACTTAACACTAATACATTACACAAGCACAACCCTTCACAAAACTTCCCTTCCCCACCACCTTCTACCAGCCCACATTATCCTGCTCGCTTCCTCCATGCCGCTGCCATCCGCGCATACCACCAAAACCCTTGGATCTGGAAATTGAGAGGAGCACACCCCACCATTTCTTCTCGGGCTGACGACGCTGCACAGCGAAAATTTCCACTTTTTCCAAATGTAGTAAGTGTTTTCTATAATTTTCTATAATTTTCATCCTCCTGTTCGTGCATTCAAGTTCATAGATATAGAATAATATACATATATTATGTTCCTCTCTCAATTGTTCCTGTTCACTTCTTGAATTGCCTTTGCCTCGAATGTGGCTTGTGAGTTTTTCTTAAATACAAGAACATTTTAACCGACTTGTGGAAGTATTAACTTGTTTAATTAACGTTATTAACTTGTGGAAGCGTTATGAACGGAATTCCTGGAGGTAAGTGAGAACGTTTAAGTTCTCATATGGTGCTTTTCTTCGACACAGAGCAATCACAAGGGCTTCAGACATTGTGGCGGGGGAAAGAGTGTCATTGGCTCTTCTCACTTCAGGATCCCTTAAGCCTCGGGAGAAGTGGTGCCGTTCAACCATGCCGTTCAACATCTGAAACGGAATTATGAGCAAGGGTGCGGATCGCTTGATGAAATTCGCGGATGTCTTCATCTGGGTGCGGGTAATGAGAAGTGTCAAATACATTTGCGACTGGTGCTGTACCCCATACGTTTCCTCCAAAGCGGCGATCAACCGGCCATATGTCCTAGGTGGCGCAATATCACTGAAAAGTGTTAATGCAGGCCCAGACAACGCTGAGACGAGTGCTACCGCCTTTGCCTCATCATTCCAGCCATTTGCGACTGCCACTGTCTCAAACTGAATTTGATATGACTCCCATTCAGCAGAGCCATCAAAAGACCTCACCTTCCTATGTGCTGCAGACCCAATACCAGTTTGAGGAGGTGACGATGAGGCTAAAGGCTGAGATCGGGAGCCGTTTAGATAGGATCTAGCCTTTGCCATAAAATCATGGTACTGACGCAACATGTCCCTCATTTCTAACATGACGACATTCACCAAACGTTCTTTGAAACTTTTCTAAATGAATAGCTACCTGGTCCATCATGCTGGGCTCAACTGGGGGCGGCTGGAGGACGCCAGATTCTTGGAAAGATGCTTCTTCTGGTCCTCGTTCGCCATCCTCCCCGCCAATAGCCTCATCTCCTAAATCCAGCAGCGGAAAAACACGACCGGTACGTAAAACCCGGTGGCGATCAAGTCTGGGCGCAGGTTCGGTTGACATTCTGACACCAATTGTTAGAAATAACGGCACTGGGTTAGGAGAACACACGAACTATATTTTCGAACATACACAACCACTTTTTCGGGGAAAACACAAACAGAAACTCATCTCCATGATAATAAACTATTTACACAGATACCAAGTCGATTGGCTTGGTATCCTTCCTATTTTATAGATAATCAATATCGTTTGACGATTTTTGGTGACGGAAACTGAAATATCTCACAATAATCTAGTGAACACATCAAGCATTGGTTTAAGAATGATCTATTTTTCATATGTTATCAACTAATAATTTGTAACTACAGTGAGTGTAATAACTAATGATGTAACATTCCTCCCCCTTTAAGTTCCATGCGCCTTTCGCATGTGGTCAGCGTGGACTCGGCGCTCCACCCCCTCAACCACGACTATATAGGATAACGGTCCTGTCTTCTTCTTTACTGTTCCTTCTGAAAACTTCTTGTCGTCTTTCTTTCGCTTAACCCACACCGTCTCTTCCTCCAAAAATTCCTTTAGCTGTGCTCTATCGTGGTTGAGCTTCTGCTTTACCAGCTCTTCATCCAGCCTTCCTGCCAAGTCTTGCTTCAATAGAGAGATTCTGGTTCGTAATTGGCGCCCTAACATTAACTCTGCTGGTGTTCGTCCCGTGGTTCGGTGGCTACTCACCCTATACGAAAATAAAAACTGGTTCAACCGTGTTTGTAGGCCCTGCTTGCTGCTCTTACTTGATCCATAACGCTGTTTGAACGTTCGCACGGCTCTCTCCGCTAACCCATTGGATCGTGGATGGTACAGTGTTGTTAGCACATGGTGAACATTGTTATGTTGGCAAAACTCCTTGAAGTTGCCCGAGGTCCACTGTGGCCCATTGCCCGAGACAATGACTTTAGGTAGTCCAAACCGTGAAAAAATATCTTCTAAAACCCCCACTGTTTTTTCGGTCGTTATGTTTCATGGGGACAATTTCCAGCCATTTTGACATTGCATCCACGAGGATTAACCAGTTCTGTCCCTCAAATGACTCCGCAAAATCAACATGCAAACGTGACCATGGCTCCGTTGGTATATTCCAGGAATATAGGGGTGATTCCGGATCCCACGGCCTGTTTTCCTGGCACGGTTTACACGTCTTCAAAAATATTTCGATATCCTTGTCGAGTGCTGGCCACCACAGCCTGTGGTCCACAGGTGCATTCTGGCTATTGACCTCATTGCTGAGACACCTGGATGTCCTTCGTGTAATATGTGCAGAACATCTTGTTGTAGAGACGCAGGGATCACTATTCTACCCTTCCAAAGTAGAACCCCTTCTTCATATGACAATTCCTCTTTCTTCTCATTGAACGTCCACAACTCTTTTGCCAAATTCTCTATTGCTGGCCACCCCTGCTGCAGACATCTTGTTATTTTATTCAACGTTTCATCTTGTTCTGTTCTTCTTTTCAAAAGTTTCTTTGATACCCCTATGTCTTTCAACCTTGTTTGTGCTATCTTCCTTCCGTATTCTTTTTTGTCCTCCACATTTTCCACTTCTTGTGGTAATCGTGATAGAGCATCTGCTGGGCTATTGTCTTTGCCTGGAATGAATTCAATGCAATAATCAAATTCCATTAGTCTGAGTGCCCATCTGCTAATCCGACTTGAAGCCATCTTAGGCAGCTCCACGTTTTCACCAAACAAGTGTGTCAGTGGTTTGTGATCTGTTCTTAGTATGAACCTCCGACCATAGAGATACCGTTCAAATTTTGTCACTGCATGGATGATGCCCAACGCCTCTCGGTCTATTACTGAATAGCGCTGCTCCGCCTTGTTCAATGTTCTTGACGTAAATGCTATTGGTTTTTCCAAACCATCTTTGTATCGGTGGCAGAGGACGCCCCCAACCCCTGTTTCACTTGCGTCCGAGTACAGTATCAATGGTAATGAAGGGCCATAATGTACCAATGTATCGGCGGATGACAAAATCCCTTTCAGCTCCTTGACCAATCTTCTATGTTGTTCCGTCCAGTTCCACTTAGCTCCTTTTTGTAGCAAACTGTATAACAATGTACACCGCCCCTGTAATTGGGGATTAACTTTTGGTAATAGTTTATGCTACCCATGAAGGATCTAAGTTCTTTCACATTAGACGGTTCAGGCATTTGCGTAATAGCTTGTACATGTTGGTCTGTGGGATCTATCAAATCGATGCCCTAAATAGATAACTGAGTCTTGGAGCCATTTGCATTTTTCTAGGCGTACTCTCATTCCGGCCTTATTGAGTCTCTCCAGCACTGTATCTATTCTTTGTATATGAGTCTCTCTATCTCTTGCGGTAATGATTATGTCGTCCAAGTAGCATTGTACCCCCTCAATTCCTGCCAGTACGATTTCCATAGTTCTTTGAAATTTTGCGGGTGCTGAACTGATTCCAAATGGCATTTTTCGATACCTGAAAAACCCCTTGTGTGTGGATATTATCAAGTATTTTTTTGACTCCTCAGCTACTGGTAACTGTAAATAAGCATCCTTCAAGTCAATGACTGAAAATTGTGCTCCTCCCGCTATAGATACGCACGCCTCTTCAAAAGTGGGGAGTGGATGCTTGTCCATCACTATGCATTTATTAATGGTCACCTTGAAATCTGCACATAACCGGATTTTACCATTTGGTTTCGGTGCTATAACGATAGGTGAAGCCCACTCAATGTTAGTCGTTGCTGGGTCTATAGGTTCTATATTTCCCTCTGTTTGTAGCCTATCTAATTCTTTTTCTACTGCTGGTTTCAATGCAAATGGGACTGGTCTGGCTTTGAAAACTCTTGGGGCTGCATTTAGTTTCAACATTATTTCAATGTGATGTCCCTTAATGTTTCCCGTTGTAGGGGCAAACAACTCTGGATAACGCAATAAAACATTTTTAATATCGGTTGGACAACTGTTTGAGGTTAAGTGTGATGGTGAAGGGATGGATGATGTTTCTTTCCTGGTCTTAGTGGTACAAATTTCGGCTCCTGGTGGCAAGGGAAGATCAAATTTTAAAACCCAATCTAATCCGAATAGAGGCACGTCGTGTTTCTCTACCACAATTATTGGAAGTTTGAATTCCCTTCCAAACGCTGATACCTGTACTTTTGTCATTCCTAATGTGGGTACTTCTAAGTTTGTGTAGGCGATCAAGTTTGGATATGGTGTCAAATCTGGTCTACCGATTCGTTTCCAAATCTTCTTACTAATTACGGAGTGATGAGCTCCCGGATCATACAACATTTTCACATCAAATCCGTCTAGGCTCACTGTCAGGATTACTTTTGTGCCAGTACGAGTTACCTGGCGAATACCCAATTCGGATCCTTCCCAACTTTCGGATGATGACTTCCCAGAGGATGTACTGGTATCTCGTGATCTTGTAGTTTGTTGATAGACTTCTTCATTCCTTTCGTCTCTGGATGAATCTTAACTCTCCCATACTTGAAACAGACACGAGAAAAGTGATTTTTCCCTTGACATAGGTCACACGACTTATTCCAGGCCGGACATTCCCTGCTGCTTCCGTGGCTTTTTCTTCCACACTTGAAACAGTGTTGGCCTCTTCTTAATATAATATATTTCTTGTCTGATTCTTTTTGACTAATGTGTGTGTTCTTAACTTTATTCACCGTTCTTACATCTTCTCGAGGATTTCCCGTCATCTGTTCCAACCGTTTCTGTTCTTCCCTACCTCGTTCCAGTCTGGTTGCCAATGATTCAACTTCGGCTAATGTATGATCGTTGCATGGAAATGCCTTCAAGAACTCACATTGCCACATACTGTCATTAATTCCTGTTATGTTCTTAAATTGTTCAACACGTTTAATAGGAATGAACTTTAATTGAGTTTCGATAGAAAACCATAATCAAGAACAGAATAAGTGATTGCCAATAATGGTCCCAATGCTGATGATCATATTTCGCTCAGCTGATGCAATTATAATGATAGCACAGCGCATAACTGTAGGAGCTTAGTCAAATTCCAACTGAAAACACTACACTCGTCCCCCACTTTCAAGTTTCCTGAGATTCGACGATAGTGGAGCTTGCCTTTTGCAATTGGTCAATGTGCCTCAAAAACGTATTTCCTCCCCCCTCTACTAGATAGTGTAGGTCTCCTCTCTTTTCTTTAACAGTCCCAAATGTCCATTTTCGTGAAGGGTCGTTGTATAGCCGGATCGCTACTGGGTCTCCAACGTTGAAGGATCGTTTTATGCAGACGGGGTCGCTATTCAGTTGATCGTTCCAATGAGGGTCAGTTGGTTTCATCAAGTCGAGTTTGGTGCGCAATGACCGTCCAATAAAAAGTTGTGCTGGTGATTCACCAGTTGTGCAGTGTGGAGTCCTCCTGTAAGATAGCAGAAACTTGTCAATTGCAATTTCGAGGTTCATGCCACCACTGATGGCAGATTTCACCGAGTTCTTGAAGGTTTGGACAGCACGCTCCTCGAGACCATTACTTGCCGGATGGTATGGCGCCGTTAGTTTGTGCTTGATTCCTAACCCTTTACAAAAGTGTTCGAAATCTGTGCTCGTAAATTGCGCGCCGTTGTCTGAAACAATGATGTGAGGTATGCCGAAATTCGTCATGAATTTCCTTAGGAACCTGATGGTACATGCACTGGTTATTTTCTGTGTCGGAAAAATATCCAACCAACGACTAAAAGCGTCAATTATTATGAAAAAGTAGGAACCCTTGAATGGTCCGATGTAATCAACATGAAGCCTTTCCATAGGTGCTGCAGGAGTTTGCCACTTGTGGAATGGAGACTTCGGGGGGTCCTTTTGATTTTCACTGCAGGGTTTGCAAGCTGAGGTCATTTCTTCAATCTGACTGTCCACGTTGGGCCACCAAATGTAACTTCGTGCGAGTGCTTTAGCTTTGACCACTCCAATATGACCTTCATGTAGTTCCTCCAGGACTTTGGTTCGTAACTTAGCAGGAACATATACTCGGTGTCCCCAGAATAAACATCCGTGGTTCAAGGAGAATTCCGCCATATTGTGCCCCCAAATTTTGGATGGTGGGAGAGAAGTGCCGTGTCTTAGGGCCTCCATGAGTTCGAAAGCTTCTGGGTCCTGTTCTAGTTCTTTCTTGATATCATGGGCAGTCAAAGGCAAAGTTTGAAGCTGAGAAATCAGGAAAATGTCTACGTCCTCCTTTTCTTCATCACTCTTGTTCGCTCTTCGAGGTAGACGTGAGAGGCAGTCTGCATTTCCATGATCCTCACTTCTGCGGTATTCGATTTCATACTTAAAAGCCTGAAGAAAAATAGCGTAGCGCTGCAGGCGTAGAGCAGAGATTACCGGGAGGCTTTTCTGGGGATTGAATATGGAGACCAGAGGTTTGTGGTCAGTCACTAAGATGAATGGGTGGCCGTATAGATAAGGGAAGAATTTTTTTACCCCAAATATTATAGACGCCGCTTCTTTTTCTATTTGGCTCCATTTTCTCTCCGATTCGTGTAATGTGCGGCTCGCAAAAGCTATTGGTCGCTCAGATGCATCTTCTAGTCGGTGAGATATTACTGCCCCTAGGCCGTAGGAGGATGCATCCGTTGATAGAACAATCTTCTTCGAAGGATCGAAATGGATCAATACATTTTCTGATAAGATGTTAGCCTTAATTTCATTGAAAGCCTTAAGGCAGTGGTCATCAAAACTAAATTTAATTTTCTTTTTCAAGAGATTGTACAAGGGATGGGCTAACGAGCTTAGGTTTTTCACAAATTTCCCATAAAAATTGACGGCCCCCAGAAATGATTTTAATTCCGAAGTGTTGGTAGGTGGTGAAATTTGACTAATGGCCTTGGTTTTATCCGGGCATTTCTTTAAACCTTCCCTTGTGACAATAAATCCGCAATATTTGATAGAGGGCAACATGAATTCACATTTCGATTTATTAGCCCTGATATTGAATTCTGAGAGGCGCTTCAATAATTGATCGATGGTATTAAGATGATCCGATTCTGTTTTTGATGCGATAAGTATATCGTCGTAAAAAATATGAATTCCTTTTATTGGTTCCAGAATTTGTTCGATTTGGGCAGTCCAGATTCCCGGTGCCGTAGTAATTCCAAATGGTAGTCGGTTAAACTGATAAAGACCCTTAGTTGTATTGATCGTCAAAAAATGTCTGTCTTCTTCGTGTATTTCAAGATGGTTAAAAGCCTGACTTATATCCACCTTAGAAAACCATTGGAACCCATTGAGATTGGACATGATTTCCTCGATGTTTGGAATAGGGTGGTCCAATTTTTCCAATTGTCCGTTAATTGTCACCTTATAATCTCCGCACAGCCTTATGGTTCCATCGCCCTTCAATATTGGAATGACTGGAGTGGCAAAGTCTGAACTTAATACTTTAGTAATTATTCCCTCCTTTTCTAGACGGTCCAATTCGGCTGTTACTTTTGGAATGAAGGCATATGGAACAGGTCGCCTTTTTTTGTAGATGGGTCGAGAATTGGGTTTCAAATGAATACGAGCTTTAGCACCTTTAATTTTGCCTACACCAGGTTGGAAAACATCACTGTATTTCCTAAGTAGCTCGTCCAATTCGTTTTTCCGTAATGTTACTGAATATACTGAGTCTACTTGTTTAGACATAAGGTCTAAAATATTTATATTGAGAGCCTTAAGCCAGTCAAGTCCTAGGATACTTGTGAAGTCGCCATCAACAATGTACAAATCAAGTAAGTGCTCATGAGCAACTTTTACCTTTGCTCGACCCTTGATCGGAACCAGGTCCCCCGTATACGATCGAAGTCTGATTGATGTGGGTTTCAGAGGTTTGTTTGGCATTTTCTTTGAAAATAAATAATGGTTCAAAATTGTTACCGACGATCCGGTGTCAACTTGGAACTCAACCTCGGCCCCATCAATATTCACAGTGGTAGAAATTTTGGAGGGTCGCTTAGTATTGCTAATATCTAAAACGTCGAGGCTTAATCTTGAGACAGTTGAAATATCCAGATCAGAATCGGAGTGTGATGGTGAGTCTTCCGATATGCGATTAAGAGCCTTTTTTTTGTGGGATTGTTTGTTCCTGTGAGAAGAATTTTTATTCTTAGTTTCTTGGATTTTTAGACGAGAACATGCTGGTTTTATATGTCCTACTTCAGAACAATAATCGCAAATAGCTTTTCGGTATCTGCAAAATTTTGATTCCAAGAACATAACAATTCCAACAATTATCTGGTCTCTAACCCGCTCTTCTAGAGAAGATCCAAATTGGCATTTTCCAGCTAATGCCCTGAGGTCGTTGATAAATTTTGAAACTCCTTCTGTGTTTGCCCTCTTTCGCATGGTAAACGTTACACGATCTGTTGTGACGGCATACTGTTTGTTATAAAATTTATTGATGACTCTAATTATTTCGCTGTATGTGATTTCTGTTACCATAGTAGGTCTAAAATAGTCCACTAACATTTTGAAAGCTTGGTTCCCTACTTTCGTAAGTAGTAAATCTCGCCGATCTTCCTCATCCATAATTCTGGCTAATTTCAATTCTAACTCGAAATACGGCAAGTAATATTCCCACGTGTGCATGTCTGGGTCGAAATGCCTTATATCGATCTTTATCCTGTCCTGATTCGATCTATTTTGTCTTACATCACCGGCGCCCAGCTCTAGTGGTACCTCCTCCTGACGAGAGTGACCTCGCTGTCTTCTTGTGCTCATATTAGGTTTATCCTCGTCGCCAATGAAATATCTCACAATAATCTAGTGAACACATCAAGCATTGGTTTAAGAATGATCTATTTTTCATATGTTATCAACTAATAATTTGTAACTACAGTGAGTGTAATAACTAATGATGACCTACGTACCAAAATCAGACGGAGAGATTGATTTTAATAACTTGAGTAGGGTCACAAAGTGTAAAAAATTCTTGGATTTGGTCGCAAATCCGGGCGTTTCTCACGACTTAGCCTTCATCAAAGCCCACTTGTCGTACATACCATTGATACTAACTAGGTTGTAGGCATGGAGGCATGGCTAATACGGTTACTTCTCGGTAATAGTAGCAGCGACCGTCTGGTAATAGGTTGTAGTATTAGGTTATGTTGGTAGTAGGTTACCGGCGATTCGGGAACCTATTACCAAAATAACCTAATACCACAACCAATTACCAGACGGTCGCTGATACACGAAACTAACTCAATACTCACTCAAATAACTTGTCGATAGTTATGATCGCATACTTTCACGCATTCGTTTTCCGGTACCTATTACCTGGTATTACCTGGCATAGTCCCAGCCAACCTATTATCAGAGAACAAAGAGGCCCTCAAAGGCCTTTCCCCCAAGTTCACAAAACAGTTATTCCAGTTATTCCAGCAGCTCAGGGTGTTGAAATTAACGTCTGCAGAAATCCGAGGCTGAGGAACAAATTGATGAACCCAAAAGGTTCCCTTGAATGCTCCAATATTTGTTGGGATCAACGCCCGAGCACTTTCTATCTCATTGCTGGCGACAACGAAGAGTGAGACCTGAAATGAATTGAAATGAAAAGTTAATGTATTCCGTATAAAAACAAACATAGATCTGAATTGAATTACAAAGAAAAAGGAAAATATATATTGTTTGAAGATAACTGACCTTCTTGATACTTTTGCCAAGTTCAGTGACCAATGAATCCAGATCTGCAATATCTCGCCCCTCAGCTACCAGTCGGTCTGCAGTCCGTTTGAGGCAGCCACCCGGGGCACCTTTCCCATGTCCTGACTCAGAAAAATTTCCAGTGATAACTTCAATCGATGGGAAATGAGCTGTGAGCCCTCTCGAAATCAGAAAAAACAAAGCTTTATTTCTATATTGGGTCGTGATACCATCGGAGAGAAAATGAATTTTCTTCACAGAGGTGGCACACGATTTGATGATTTCGAAGACTGGTTGGAGGTGAGCCCATATTCCTGGTGGTGTGTGATCCAAGTTGTCGCTCAGAGAGCAAATGGCTTTTGTTTGCACAGGGAAGAAGTAGTCCAGTCTATAGTAGACCACCACAGTGTGGACAGAAATCTGACTGCGACTTCCTCCAAAATGAAATGATTGCACTTCTGTATTGTAGTATTTGTAGTAATTTTAGCTTGTAATTCTGGATCTTCTTTAATGCGTTTGTATCTTGCTCTTTCCTTTTCTCTGTTCTACTTCAGGACTTCTTCTTTTGACTTTTTCGTCTTTGCCATAATTGTAAAAGTCTATTTGATCTGCAAAGTTGAAAAAATAAGGTCAAGAAAACCAAGCAGCAGTTGCAATGCCAAGGATTTTTAGAAGAAATGGTCAATCCCCAGGTAACCGGTCCTTCCCCTGGAATGCCCACCAACCCAATTATCCAGGGGAATGACGCACAGGGGAATGACAATACACCATTTTTTTCATTTTTCCCCCTCCTAGTGATTATGTAAAATATGGCAAAATAATTTACTGAAGGCCCACCAGCTGACCTAAACAATGGTGGAAGAAAAAACAATCGATTACTTCAAATAGGTAAGTTATGGATAACAGGGGAATGACAAACATTAAAAATACTCACCAAGAATCTGAGGGTCGATCTGCTGGCACCGGCCTCACAAGACACACTGAGCTTAGGGTCGGGTTGAGGCGAGTTCTTGAGTAACAGAACTGCCAACCCCCGTTTTCGAAATTCCCACAACTGTAATAGTTTCCCTTTAACTGAGATTGCAAGATTTTACACGGGAATGACCCAAAACTTGTGAGACACACTATTCTTGATGCATAAATATGCATCCTATGCATCTAAAATTATGAAAACAAAGGTGTTTATAGTAGACGACTTGATGAGCACATGGGTCTTTGCAGTATTCCAGAACTCAAATTGAACAACTGCTGTAGCTTGGAGAAGTATTGCACCTTGGGGATCGGACATGCCAGGGGAATGACATTTGGGCTATGTTGCTAATTTTTCTGAGCTTGCTAATCGTTTATTTCGAAACAGAAATCGTGTATGGTCTGGGGAATATCATTCTCTATTCAATGCTTTTTGTCCCGTTGCAATACTCCTAATAGTCTCCGAGAAAAAGAGAAAAGACATGAATTTGCCACTTTTAGTGGAATCACCCGTGAAGATGCAGTCGATGTTTTCAACACCTTCGATTCCGATAAAAAGGATACTTTGGACAAGTGCATCGAATCCTTCGACAAATATTGCATCCCCGTAAAAAATTTAGCGATTGAAACCTTCAAATTCCACAAAATTACTCAAGGTCCCGGTAAAAGCTTCGATAGCTATATGACTGAGTTGAAAACTCAAGCGGCCAAGTGCAACTTCACGTGTTCTGTCGAAGCATGCACCTCTTATTCGGATAGGATGATCATGGATCATATCGTAACACATATAAATGATCCGGACGTCCAACAAATTCTTCTCAAACAGTCAGAACCCATGAAACTATCAGACAGAAGCTTTGTGTCGATCCGCCGAGCTTGCTCGTAACTACAAACTGGAAATCACTGGTTCTCCGCAACCTGCACCTGAGGTCAATTATACTAAACACTACTTTGATCAGAAAAATCGACGAAAGAAAATTGTTAAGCATTCTAAACAATATAACGCTTCTGAGGACGAGGAAGAAGATGGTGTGTACCTTTGTAAAAAATGTAACACTAGGCACAGTCGTCGTTCATGCCCTGCTTACGGTAAGAAGTGTAAGCTTTGTAATAATTACAATCACTTTCCAGTGGGCTGTTTATCGCGTAAAAAATACAATACAAATAAAAAACTCTGCAAATTCTTGACACAACGGTTCATTATCTTCTTTGTACAGATCACCCTTCTGTCTAGATCACTAGGTCTAAATGTCTAGATCGTAAATGTTAGATTAATTATTATTATTAATTATCACTAATTATTAACAATTTTATCAAGTACCTAGTGAAAATTATTATAATTTATTGTTAGGTATTAATAATTTGTATTTATTATTAATAATAATTATTATTAATTATGATTAATTAATACGATATAATTCTGGGGTTTTTAATACTACGTCGGTAATAATTTTTCTATAAAAGAAGTACCTACCAACAAACATTCGAAATTACCTTCATTTCCGTAGCACGAAACGCACCTCAGAACAACAAACTCGACATCACTTAAGCCATATGATGTTCCAAAGAGCTTGTTAGTATGAAAATGGACCTGTATTTCAACAGTTTGGTTCACGATCCTGTAGTGAGGCACAATCTTTGAGCCGTCATTGTGAACGAACGGCTGGTCGTACAAAGCTGCGGATGGTCTTAAAAAATTCTACGGAACAAACTCTATCTAAATATGAAATAAAAAACATACCGTTCTATATGAATTTTTCGAGATATGAAATTTTCAAAATTTCAAAATTCGTTTTGAACCCCTTCCCCTTGACCTAGGGTTATGAAAAGTTTCGAGGACCATTGTGGGGCTGGTCCGAACCCAGAAACCAAATTTCGTAATTTTATCTCAACGTTAACTGGGCAAAGTGGCGCGGACGGCGGACGGCGTACGGCGGACGGACGGATTTTTTTTTATTCGATTTTCTGAATCTACGTATCTTGAAACGTAAACCAACAAATTTTGAGGGGGGGTTAAAAAATTTTTTTCTTTGGGCGATTCCAATGGTTCATTATCGAAGATAATAAACCAAAAGGGAGAAGAATGTCTCCTGCAGCGATACTGACTCGGATTCCGATGTTTTTGACTGTTCAAGCGTGGAAATCATAAAATCCTGTAACAGTATCTCACACACAAAACTGTGGAAAGAATATATTTTCGTAAATCAAACTCCTGTGAATTTCAAACTAGACACAGCGAGCGACGCTAATATATTGCCTCTATCAGTCTTTAAAAAATTGAAAATTAATGGGTCCCAACTTAAACAGACACAAACGCGCATAAAATCGTATGGGGGATATAAAACTAAACCCTACGGTATAATAAAGTTGACCTGTTCGTAGAAAAAGAAATCTACGGCCTTGGATTTCTTAATCGTCGACTTGGATGCTGCACCCATCCTAGGCACTGACGCTTGTGTCAATTTCGGGCTGCTCAAAAGGCTGTACAATGTTTCCAGCGAAGTTGTTGTAAAAAATCGAAAATTTCTTGAAGACGAAGAGAAAAGTGCCTTACCTAAAAATGAATCCGACTCTCATAAAGATGAATTCATAAATAAAAACCTTGATCTCTTCACAGGGATTGGGAAAATCCCCTACCAAGTTAAAATAAGACTCCGAGATGATGCCGTACCTGTCGTTCGTTCAGCGCGTCGACTACCTGAAGTTCTCAAAATCAAACTTAAGAGAGAACTTGATCGTCTGGAGAAGCAAGAGATAATCACGAAAATCGACGAACCTACAGAATGGGTACACGACATCGTTTTAGTTGAAAAGAAAGATGGGGCGTTAAGACTCTGCTTAAATCCTATTCCTCTTAACAAATACCTGATGAGAGAACACTTCAGCATCCCAACACAGGAAGAACTCACTGCAAATTTAAGCGGTCGTAAGTACTACAGTGTAGTAGACTTCCGCGAAGGCTTTCACCATTTTTGTCTCGATGACGCTTCAAGCAAGTTATGTACCTTCAACACGCCGTTTGGACGATATCGATATTTGAGGATGCCATACGGGCTTTCCAGTTTTCCCGAAGTTTTCCACCGAGAAAATACAAAAATTTTCGGCAGTCGACCGGGCGTTCAAGTACTGTTTGACGATTTGATAGTCACTGGCAGCAATGAAGAGGAGCACGACCGAAACTTGGAGGCTGTGTTACAAAAGGCACGAGAATATAATGTGAGGTTCAACAGGAATAAATTTCAGTATAAGTCAGACCAAGTTATCTACATGGGACTCGTGTTTTCGGCCAAGGGAATTCGGCCACACAACAATCGTGTTCAAGCTATCACTGAAATTAAAACTCCAACTTGTGTGAAGGAACTCCAATCTTTTCTCGGCGCAGTGAACTTCATTAACAAATTTATTCCCGCTTATAGCCAAATAACTGCTCCTTTAAGAGAACTCTTACAGAAAAATAAGACTTGGGAATGGTCTTCTTGCCAAAATGATGCCTTTGTTAAGCTCAAACAGCTGGTCACCAACTCACCAACTTTGAGAATTATCGACCCCAAGAAACCTGTGCTTATACAATGTGATGCTTGCAAGGATGGACTAGGCTGCTGTCTCTTACAAGAAGGGCAACCCGTCGCTTTTGCTTCCCGAAGTCTCAAAAAATCAGAAATAGGCTGGAGTATGATCGAAAAAGAGATGTTAGGCCTCTGTTTTGCACTCTCGCGCTTTCACAGCTATATCTATGGCCACGAGATCGTGACAATTCACACTGATCACAAGCCGCTTCTGAAAATAATAAAAATGACATTGATAAAAACACTGCTCGCATTCAGAGAATGCAACTAAAGATTCTCAAGTATGATTTTGTGCTACAACATATCCCAGGCTCCAAAATGTACATAGCAGATATGTTGTCTAGAGCTCCTCTGAAAGAAACTGGGCCAGATGAAATCGATATGAGTAAAATAGTACACGCCATTTCTTTAGAGGAATTTCTGCCCATACCAGTTGAGGACATCAAAGCTCTTCAGCACAGCACTGCTAACGACCCTACTTGCACCAGTTTAAGACGCCTTATTCACCAAGGATGGCTCGGTGCCAACAGAAAACTACTATCACCTGACTTGAAAATTTTCTACGATCTGCGGGACGAACTCCATGAAAAAGATGGTTTGATCTTCTTCAACGCTCGTATAGTAATCCCAACAGACCAACGCAGGCGGATGATTGCACAAATCCATTCCATGGCACATCTGGGCATCAATAAAACTGTTTCTCGGATACGTCAGCTAATGTATTGGCCTCGTATGTCCACAGAGATCGCCGACTTCGTAGGAATGTGTGCAACGTGCCAAATGTTCCAAGATAACAAGGCGAAGGAACCTCTAATATCATCGAACATTCCAGACTATCCATTTCAGATGATTGGCATGGACATTGGTGAATACCAAGGGAAAATTTTCCTGGCAGTAGAGGACTACTTTTCACGCTGGCTTGAGATAATACCACTCAAATCGAAGAAATCCATTGAGATAATCGACAAACTGAAACTCCTTTTCAGTACACTTGGAATTCCTGAAGTCATTCGTTGTGACAATAATCCATTTGGAAGTAGCGAAATGGTTGAATTTTCCAAATCATGGGGTTTTAAAATTAAAACCTCCAGCCCGCACTATCCACGGTCAAATGGATAATCAGAAAAAGGAATTGGAATATCCAAAAAATTGATAAAGAAATCAGTACAGACAGGTAGCGACTTACAGCTAGCTCTGCTAGAATATAGGGCTACGCCGTTGACTGGTCTGGACTATTCGCCAAGTCAATTGATGATGGGAAGACTTTTGCGTACCAAAGCACCTGCCTGTTTGGAACTTCTACTTCCTACTTCGCTCGACGACAATGTACGTCAACGTATGGAAGAACTCAAATTCAGATCTAAAGCCTATCACGACTCATCCGCTCGCAAAGAAGAAGAATTCCTCCCAAATCAGCCAATCTACGTGAAGGGAAAGGACACCTGGATGGAAGGATGGGTATCCAAAGTTTTGAATGAACCAAGATCCTACATTGTGGAAGACAAGTTGGGAAGAGAACTTCGAAGAAACTCAATTATGATTCGTGCTAGAAAAAACGAGTCAATGCAGCCTACAGAAACTTCAGAACCCAGAATTTCGATCCCGTCTCCGCAATCGCCTCAGCAATCAGTTCCCAAAACTCCGCCAAACAATCATGTTTCCACGAGATCTGGAAGAATTGTAAGAGCTCCAAAGAGGCTAACGTTGACCTAACTCAAGAAGATGCCAATACTCAATTGTGAAGTGACAGTGGTTAACGATTTTAGGGAATTAGTTATTTTGAAGAAGAAAGACTCTAAATTCATTTCGAATGACAAGCGCTTTGGAGATTAGGATCCCATGGACATTCAACGAATCCTCCACCAACTTAAGTATTTTATTTTTCGTTTAATTTTCATCCTGAAGGAAGGGTGTAGTATTAAAGCATTCAGTTTATTTATATCTCAACAGATGGCGCTTGCATTCACTTTCCTAGTTTCGCATACAAGACTGTTATCTTCTGATCATGTTTTTTGGCTCTCGTTTTTCTGTCGTTCTATCACCGTTATTAAAACCATTTAAATCGTCGTCTGACTTTAAAACCTTTTATTCATTAATACTACAGTAGGTATTAGGTTATTTGAAGCGGTTACGTTAAACAAATTCTCTCGAACCGTCTTCACAACTTCATTCAAGACAACCTTAAAATGTGTATTTTTGTAAATATTAATTACAAGATGGAAAAGATAGAAAATTATTTTAAAACTGTTGTGTTCCATTTGTAAGTTGTACTTTTTGTTCTACGCCACGAAAATAGTAGAATTTGGGCCAGGTAAGTTTGATTATAATTGAAAGAAGTAGGTGTACAGAAAAGTTGAAAGATACTCATTTCCAACTGTGGATATTCCCACTTGTGTTTACTTCAATATGATAATAT
The DNA here is from genome assembly GCA_963920205.1 of Stenodema calcarata. Taxonomy (NCBI): domain Eukaryota; kingdom Metazoa; phylum Arthropoda; class Insecta; order Hemiptera; family Miridae; genus Stenodema; species Stenodema calcarata. The sequence continues at coordinate 54,880 of CAWUBA010000010.1, forward strand.
GGTGAGAGTAACATGAGTAGTCATTGTCACCAATTGTGAAATTTAGAATTAGTGTGAATAGTGTGAACGTTGCAAAAAGTTGTAAATAGTACCTAAAACATGTTCTGTAAAAGCAGCAATTGAAAAATATTTGTACGAAATGAGAATTTCATCAGATCATTCCTTATTGAAACTTACTGCTAGAGTGGTTTTTTCCAAGAACTGAAACTTAATTTCTCGAATTTTACAATGTTTTTCATTAGTTTTTACTGCATAACAATATTATGCATATTTTATGGCATATTCGGGGCATCTATGCTGCATAGAAATCCGTTCTTTACTAATAAGAAAGCGCTCATCTGTGCTACTCAAGTTAATAGTGAAGACGGATTCTTCCAGAACTATGTTAAATGTACATCTATTACTAGTGGGAGTTAACCCCTAGGACTTGAAATAACACATGTATGAGTTTGACGCAACCGCATTGAAATTAAGATAATATTATTACCAGACACTGATGTACAAATTATTCAAGATTAAAAGTACTAAGAAAAGGCAAATCATTATATGCACCATCCCTATAAAACTATAAACCGTTTATTAAGTAGAATACTATGTTACCTATCGATGATATGTGAGCTTCTATGTACAATTTTAACGACAAAGGAATGTCAATACTGCACTCAGACAAATGCTGACAAACAGATAATATAATATATTTATGTTTCACAGTCTTGAAATGGGGACGAAAACCTGACGGTCTGGGGATTGGGTTAAAGAATTTGAAAGGTAAACCGTTCATGTTGAGCACCTGTGCGTAGTGCAATTTAGTTCATCCAGCTGGGATGAACCTCTTTGAATTTCCACTGCTGGTAGGTGTTGACCGGGTCGCATGACAACAGGGACAAGTGTTGGGTCTGAGGATTCACAGCGATGCACTTCCTTTTCAGTTTGTGGTGTAGCACCATTGTTTTCTGAAATTACCAATGAATTGTTACACAATGGATAGTAGGTACGGACCAAATATTTGAATAGCGATTCAACATGTTTTCGTATAGTAGACAAGTATGATTACACTATGTTAGCGGTGGGAACGTTTGTTGTTTCTGTTCTGAACAACTTGTTGAATGGTAAATTTGAATCTCCCGCTCTTGGGGTCGGCCACTCGCCATCTTGTATTTCCTGTCATTGCTCGCAAAACGTTCTATTAAAAAGGTTCTCCACTCTCCATCTGATTGTTTCAGTTTTATTTCTTTTCTCCTATAGGTTATGGGCCCAGGAGTGTTCAATAACGGAAGTGTAATTGTTTTCGTGAGTGGTTCGTGCCAGAATTCGAGTCGGGAAGTTGTTTAGTCGGGTGAATTGTGTCGTTATACGTTCGTCCTCGTGTAGGTTACCGGTCAAGTTTTGTGGGTACTTATTCAAGCAGACGATGTCGTCAATTACGTCCCAACCCGTGAACATTAAGCTTTTCGATGGAACCGGATTTGAAAATTGGCTGTTTAGGGTGGAGAAACTGTTGCAGCGGAATGGTGTCTTGGACAAGCTGAGCAGTACACCGCCGGAAGATGAGCAGAAATTGAAAGGGTGGAAGGCGGATGATGCCAAAGCCCAAGATCTTATTGTCCAATGTATTGCGGACAACTGTCTTGAGATGATTAAAAAAGCGCAGACAGCAAAAGCTATGATTGATACGCTCAGAAATACCTACGTGCGAGCCGGTACTGCATCGCGTGTTAGCATCCAGACGAAGCTACGGAATATGAGTTTCGACGGCAGATCAGGCCTCAACGACTATCTAATCGAATATGACAAAACGATTAATGATCTAAAGGACAACGGAGGTAGTATGGATGACCGTGAGTACGTTTGTCAACTTTTAGCAATGATGCCTGAACCCTATCACTCTGTCGTTACTGCCATTGATATTTTATTGAGCTGTGAGGGCACGACAGATATTGCTCCAGTCTACGTCAAAAATAAACTCCTTGCCGAGGAAGCAAGATTGTTAAAAGCGAGCTTTGCTGCCAGTGATGAGCCAACGAATGCATTTTCAGCGTCAAGAAATAGTTCGAGAGATTTTTCGGGAAGAGAGGGCCGTTGGGGGGGTAGACATGACGTCACATTCAATTCAAGAAATTCCAGCAATCGAGCCCACAGTGATGCCACCACAACAAATTTCGTTTTCCGTGGACGCTGCCATAAATGCAACGGGAGGGGGCACACTCGAGCAGATTGTCCGTCTCGTGTCGCCCAGTCAAACATCGCTCAAGTGGAAGACGAGGAAGAAGAAGTTGCATTCTTATCAGATAAAGATGACAACAAACTTTTTGCATCAGATTCTAGTGAAATCGCTGAGTGTTTAGCTGCGAATGAGGTTATCGTTAATTTTTGTATTGATTCCGGTTGTTCTCACCATCTAATCAGAGCTGAATTTGAGTGTTTTACGAGAAATTCCAGAAAAGTTACTCAGAAGATCGGAGTCGCCAAACAAGGCGAATCTATTACAGCTACTGCGGTTGGTGACCTACCACTGAAGACAATGGACAACAAGAAAATCTCATTGAAGGATGTTCACAGCTGCGAGGATCTTTCGTGTAATCTACTTTCTGTTAAACAGATGGTCGAGAACGGTCTGCAAATAAACTTTGATGGTGAAAGTGTCGAAGTGAGGAAAAACGGCAAAGTCGTATTGTCTGGCTATAAACGTGGAAATCTGTATTGGGTTACGCTAAAACTACGAGACCTGCCAGTCGCTAATCTCACATGCTCGCCGACTCAGCTTCATCGTCGTATGGGTCATTCAAGCAGGTATCCTACTGATAGCTCTATTTGTGAAGTATGTTTAAAGGCTAAGCAATGTCGTAAGCCTTTTCGTAAAGAAATGCCGGATGACAGGAAGGCCTCGTCTGTTCTGGAAATAGTTTCTTCAGATGTAGTTGGAAAAATAACTCCACCAACTTTTGATAAGCATAATTATTTCGTATCGTTTCTGTGTAGTTATTCACACTTCGCCGTGGTCTACCTAATGAAGGAAAAAGGAGAGGTTGAAGCATGTTTCAGGAAATACCTGAACTTCGTTCAGAATAAATTTGGTAAGTGTCCTGCGGTTCTTAGATGTGATCGTGGAGGCGAGTACACGTCAACATCTATACAGAGGCTTTGTGAAGAGAAGGGTATTGAAATTGTTTACAATATTCCTAGGAACCCAGAAAATAATGGAAAGAGTGAACGACTTGGAAGATCTATAATGGAAATGGCAAGATGCCTCATTTTTGATAGTCAACTTGGAAAGGAAATGTGGGGTGAGGCAGTTTTAACATCTGTCTACATATTGAATCGCCTGCCCTCCCGAGCAATTGAAAACGGTAAAACTCCCGTGGAATTTTGGTACGCTTACAAACCAGATCTAACGAAATTGAGAGTTTTGGTTGTGTCGCTTACGCTCACGTACCTGCCGAGGACAGACATGGAAAGCTGTCGTCACGCTCTCAAAGATTGATTTTCGTCGGATATTGCCACAACGGTTATCGTTTGTATGATCCGAATAAGAGGAGGATCGTGTCAGCCAGATCTGTCGTGTTTGATGAGGGTGAACCATTGAAAACTGTTGAGATCCAAGATGATGATCCTTCTATGATACCACTACCCGAAACTCCACTGTCATCTCCTGAAAAGTCTAAGCACAAACTAGATTCGTTGAGATCTGAAGATGAAACAGATGAAGAGGAATTGGAAAAAGTAACAAGAAATCGAAGAATGCCCAACTACCTTCAAGATTACGTTCTCCTGACCTACAGTGAAGCAGTAAGTGGCTCTGAATCCAAAGACTGGATAAAGGCCATTGAAAATGAAAAACAGTCTCTAAAAAAAAAACGAAGTTTTCAAAATTCTACCCAAAAATGAATTGAAAAATAAAAAACTCATAAGCAGTCGATGGGTATTCAGGAAAAAGGAAAATGGTCAATATAAGGCAAGATTAGTTGCTCGCGGATGTGAACAACGCGAAGGCGATTATTTTGATACATTTAGTCCTGTCGTCGACATCAGCACTCTTCGTCTATTGCTAGCTTATGCTAAATCTACCAACAAAGCCATAATGAGTTTTGACGTCACCAGCGCTTTTCTAAATGGTGAGCTTACAGAAGAACTCTACATGAGACTACCTGAAGGCTTTGAGGAAGAAAAAGGAAACGTTTGTCTCATACAAAAATCCCTTTACGGACTCAAACAAGCTCCTATCAACTGGAATAAAAGATTTGTCGATTTCCTGAAAACTAAAGAGCTAACTCAGCTTATATCTGACAGATCGGTTTTTAAGAACAGAGACGCTACTTTGATTATAGCAATCCATGTTGATGACGGACTTGTTATTGGGACAGATGCTAAAATCATAATGCAATTTCTGTCTGAATTGAGAAGGGAGTTTGACATCACGTTTGACAAACAGCCCAAATCCTACATAGGGATGGAACTGGAAGAATATAAAAACAAACTGCTCCTACATCAGCGCAAATACGTCGATAAAACTCTCGCTGAATTTAAGATGGATTCTTCCAAAAGTGTAAGAACGCCGTCTACTTCTGGATCAGACAATGAAGACTCAAAACCGGATAAAACTTTTCCATATCGCGAAGCTGACGGAAGTCTGCTGTATCTGTCTAATCGAACAAGACCAGACATCACCTACTCAGTGAACGTCGCATCGAGGAAAGTTGAAAACCCGACTGAAGAAGACGTAATAAAGATAAAAAGAATCTTCAGATACCTACAAGGTACCAAAGAACACGCAATAAAATACTCAACTGGACAAGACTGTTTTGAACTAGATGCTTACTGTGATTCAGACTATGCAAATGATCCTAAAACTCGTCGAAGCACCAGTGGTTTCTTAATTCTCTACTGCGGTGGTGCAATCTCATGGTCTACTAGACGTCAGCCGATCATTTCAACGAGCACTGCTGAGGCTGAATTTATTAGTGCCAGTGAATGTGTCAAAGAAATTCTTTTTCTGAAGTCTGTGTTCAAAGAATTAACTAATCAAGATCTCAATATAAATTTGCACATTGACAACCTGAGCACAATTAATATGATCAAAAACGGTTGCGATGCCAAAAGATCAAAACATATCGATATAAAGTTTAAATTCATACTCGAAAGAGCCAAACAAAACAATTTTGCTTTAAAACATTGTCCTACTGAAGTGCAATTAGCAGATGCATTTACAAAATCTTTGAGTCCTGTTATCTTTGAAAAATTGAGAAATGAGTTTATGTTTTCTAAAACTAATGCTTAAAATGTTATATCTATTTATGTACTTACTTTTTAAAATTGTTCATTGATAAATACTGTTTCAAATTTAAGGGGTTATGTTGAATGGTAAATTTGAATCTCCCGCTCTTGGGGTCGGCCACTCGCCATCTTGTATTTCCTGTCATTGCTCGTAAAACGTTCTATTAAAAAGGTTCTCCACTCTCCATCTGATTGTTTCAGTTTTATTTCTTTTCTCCTATACAACTATCGAGTGGAAATTGAAGAAACAGCGGGTATTAAAATATAAATTGAAGACCGCGGCCGAACAACCGTCAACATACATTCATTTTTGAAATTTTACAGGATAACGAAAAAACGAATGCCGGAACAGATTTTTCGCAAATCGGCAGTAATTTGAGTAATATAGACGGTTGTATTCATAAAATAGTAGGTATCAAACTTCCCTCAAATATTGTAACTTTGCTTCTCAAATTGTGTCAAGTTTAGACTGGTACACAATTTGCCCGTCCGCTGCACAGTGGGGCCAAAGTGATCAAAACGTGGCGGATATTATTTATGGTACCTATCTGAGTGGTTAGTGAAGGTTTGAATGGGTGTGTATAGCATCGTAAAGGGCGAAAATGGAGTTCGTTATCGTTTATTTTTCATTTTCCTCTGTTTTTCCCAACTGTATTGAAATTATTTATTTAAAAAAGTAGGGAAATATCAATGCTATTCTTCTGCGTCGCGTCGGAATCGTCATCAACGTCGTCGAAGTAAAGTCCTTAAAGAGATAATGATGGAAGCTTAGGTGAATCCAACAATGTGATGACTTCACGGTCGAGTTTTCGAATATGGTGATTATGATCTCTGAAAGACGAAATCAGTGGATCCGAGCTGATTAAAAAATGGTGCAGAATGTCCTCTTTTGTTATTTCACAAGACTTTTTACGGCATTTAAGACATTTTAAAGTCTGAATCAATTATTGCTCCATTTTCACATACATGTGGACTAACACATCCACAAAAAATCTATCGATTAGATGCGATTTACAATTTTTGAATTTCCGCCACGTTTTGACTAATTTGGCGCCGTTCGGGCTACGAATACAGATTCTTAGCAAAATTTCGCCCAACGATCGGAGGTATTGGTTTAGACCTACCTCGTCAAATTGGCCCGGGAAGAAGAAGAAAAAAGATGTAGAGTTGCGTGGAATTTAGTATAACTCTTTCCGTTTGAAATCTTTCCAGTCTTTGAAATCGATAGCTCGGGATTTTGGTTTATTACCTTCAATAATGAACCATTGGAATCGACCGGAGAAAAAAAAATTTTAACCCCCCCCCCCCCACCACTCAAAATTTGTTGGTTTACGTTTCAAGATACGTAGATTCAGAAAATCGAATAAAAAAAAAACTTTGCGGATACTTGACAACGGTTTATTTTCTTCTGTACAAAGAGGATAAGTACAGATCACCCTTCTGTCTAGATTACTGAATAATAGATTAATAATTATTATGAATTATCATTAATTATTAATAATTATTATCGAGTAGTGTAAATTACACAGGTCTACAAATTTTTTTTTTTTGAAATTTGATTCAATTTGATTCAGGCCAACATAAATGTTTTTTGGTGTGCTGAAGCAGAAAATGAAGTCAGTTTTTTTCTAACACGTACAGATTTTGTTCAATCACTAGTTAGGGCGGATTGCAGGGACTGCACTTCAACAAAATTGATTAATTCATTCATTCATTAATTAAAGAAAGTTGACCAACACCTCTAGCGTCAGTGAGAATCAGCTGTCCTCCATCTAGGAAGGAACATCAAAATGTTAATCCGACCAACCTAACTCTTAACAGTTGAAGTTGTAATTGTTTGCTGTCATTGATTGAGGGTGAAGTGGAGACAAGGCCTACCTAAAGTGGGGCTGAACAACATGGCCCACCTGAGATAGGGCTGGTCAACATGGCCTACCTCAAATGGTGCTGTACAACATGGCCTAAGTGTTTTTTTTTTTTTTTTTTAAATTTACAGGAGACACAAAAAACTGTTTATTTCTAAAATGTGGGAACGTATACGTGACTGTTTGCAACTATAGACTTTTCGGGCTGTCAATATATTATACAGACAACTTACGGGATGATGAATAATTTTAATTTGAATCCAGCTGAATAAAAAAAGTCAATATGCCCAAAAATGGCAATTAAGCCATGTTATTCTGTACTATTTGAGGTACCATGTTGACCAGCCCTATCTCAGGTAGGCCGTGTTGCCACTTCACCCTCGTGATATAGTTTTTTTTTTAAATGGGATTTTCTTTGTGTTGTGTTTGTTCTTTCTTGTTTTCTGATAAGATTGTGCTGAATTAACGAAATAATGTCATCCTCGACCTCATCCTTCAATACTCATTCACTTATTCAAATTTTCCCTTTGTCCCTGTTTAAAGTTTTCGTGAATTTTAATATCGTAAAATACAATTCTTATTCTAATGTATAAGTACATTAAGCTGCTGGTCTTGTCAACAATAATGGTTTCAACATTATTTTGAAAAACAAGCGCCCAAACAAAAAAAATTTACAAATAAAAAAGAAGTGATTTATTATTTTTTGATTCGTTCATTTTACACTGTCCTGAAATAATTCTGCGATAGGCTGACGATGCTACGATGCTGCTCGTACTTATTTATCTTATACCAATGTAGATGAAGTAAAATGAAAATGACCTTCCATGCTTTTGTGTATTCTATACTGACATCTAGGAACGCGGTAGCGTTCCGCCCCGCCAAGCAAAGAAGTTGAGAAAACGAACGGTACCAAGTGTATGTTTACCGGACGTCACGAAACGCGTTTTCGAGGTATCCATATCTCGGCTCCTATTTGACCGATCAACTTGAAATTTGGTGTGGGTCTTCTTTGAGTGTATATTAGAAAGCCCTGAAAGTTTCAAATCGATAGGTCTAAAGGGAGCCGAGCTACATAACTTCAAAAACCCGGTTTTACGGCCTTAGATTGTTCTTCTCCTTCTTCTCCTTCTTCTTCTCCTTGTTCAGACAGGCAAGGCTGGAGCCTCTCCACGTTGACCGATTGACTTGAAATTTTGCACAGAGCTTCATTTAACCTTGAGACAGAGCCTTATATAAAAGTTTCAAGTCGCTACGTCTGAAGGGAGCCGGGTTATATAACTTCAAAAACCAATTACCATGTTTTTCTACTTTTTTCAGTCGGTCAAGGCTACAGCCTCTCCACCTTCGCCGATTGACTTGAAATTTTGCACGGAGCTTCGTTTCAAGTGTAGCAAGTGCCTTTTGAAAGATTCAAGTCGATATCTTTAAAGGGAGCCGAGTTATATAACTTCAAAAACCCGGTTTTTCACCCTTACCTGTTCTTCTTCTCCTTAATCAGTTAGGCCTTTCCACCTTCACGGATTGACTTGAAATTTTGCACAGAGCTTCGTTTCAACATCAGCCAGAGCCTTTTGAAAGTTTAACCCATTATCTCAACCCAAAAAACTTTTAGAAACAAAAAACCTGAAATTTAGGCTAATTTTGGCAATTTTGACGAGTCTACAGCCTGGGTAAAAGGACCAATCGACTTGAAATTTCGCATAGACCTTCTTCATAACATGACCCACTTCAACAACAAAAAGATGTGATATCCCCCCAAAAAACACTCCGTGTAAAAATCACCCCGCCTCGCAAATATCATTCTTCAGAGGCCGGAAAAAGTTATGATATCCACTTTCCCCGCCCGCCCTTTTCCTCATTAAGGAGCTAAGTATAATGAAAAGCTTAACCACTTCACAAGCACCGTACCCCTTTCGAAATCTCCCCTTGGAACTATTGCGAGACGTTTTTATTACTTCCACAAGCAACTAATACTTGTATAAAAAGTTTGTATTTGAAGGGTACAGGGAAAAAACCAACGTAGTCACTTTTTTTCCGAAAATGAGTTTGACACATGATTCGATTCAGAATGAAATGTACTATACAATGAAAGACCTAAACAGGAGTAAAACCAGTTCAGTCATAGGTAAAATCGCGTTCTGTGCTGTCCATGGTGTCACAATGAACAAACTTGCGAACATAAAACGAAGCTTGAGGTTAACTGGATCTGCCCATCGAGCTTCATACAATGGCACAATGCTTAGCAGCATCATAGTTGCCAAATCTCATCAACTTCAACACAATTTGAAACCTGGGGAGTTCTATCTGCCACGTAAATGTTACCGTGGTGAGTGTTTTTTCTGTACCATTATAGGTAGTATTCAGTTTAAAATGAAAATTTGGTTCAAACTACGCAAGTTGCTTGTGGAAGTAATAAAAACGTCTCGCAATAGCGCCAAGGGGAGATTTCGAAAGGGGTACGGTGCTTGTGAAGTGGTTGAGCTTTTCATTATACTTAGCTCCTTAATGAGGAAAAGGGCGGGCGGGGAAAGTGGATATCATAACTTTTTCCGGCCTCTGAAGAATGATATTTGCGAGGCGGGGTGATTTTTACACGGAGTGTTTTTTGGGGGGATACTGTATTACTGTTTGGGGTGGGGCGTATCAGGTGTCCTTCATCTCAGTCGAGACTGCAGTTGAGTCACTTGTGCGCCTTATATTTAGATCTGGTTACTTAAGCCACAGTAAACCGCTGTTTATAATGCTCAATGTTCTCCCCCCTAGACTTACCTACGTTTTGAAATTGCTCCAATGTTATTTTATTCACAATTTTCCCTTCAGTTGCCGACTTCACGGTGTGACTCGCCGTCACCATGATGTATTAGTACCTGTTCCGTTTCCATATTTTGATTTTTTCACAAGGCAGTGCTCGTATCTGGGCCGCAGATTTTTCAATGATTTGCCTACTCATTTAAAGCGAATTGAAAAATGTAGTAAATTCAAATCGTGTTTGAATGACCACTTAAAACAGCAGTTTGTTATTTAGGACAGTTTTATTCCCCTATTGAGCTTTTTTCTTTAATATCATTAAATTTTGCAGCTTTATTTTCTTTTCTGTTACAATAGACAAAAATGTATGTTCATTTTCTTCCGTTATTAATAATTGCCACAGCGTTTAACTATATTAGTATTATGTAATTGTTAGCAACTCCTGATATCCGGACAATTTTTTAAATTATGGAGATCAGTATACTGCCAAAGACTTTAATTTATTTTACTGAAGTATTCATTTTATTTTGTGATGAAGTATCAAATACTTCAAATATATTTTGTGGTAATTTCTTAATAAACGGCTTTATAAAACAAAAAACAAAACAAAAATGTGAGAAGTGATAATATTCATTTTTACGCTGACGGAGACATAACAAAATGACAGTTCCAACCACTTTTTGGAAAAGTATCGATACTTCCAAATATCGCTACGATATATATCGATACTTCTGAAGTATCGGACATCACTTGTACTGGCGATTCCAGACGCGTTTTTTCATCATCTGGATCACAGTGGTGTTGAATCAGGTGGGATATTGGCACATTTTGTTTTCATAATCGAAGGAGGAGATTGCTTGGGTACGGGCCCAAAAGACAGCACACTGCCCCTATATATTAGCACTGGATCACCCTATATATTGCACAGGGTGATCATTCGGATATTACAAAATATATTTCCCTCGCTTTTTTGAATTTAGTAAGCGTGCCTTTTTACTATACTCACCTCATCGTACTGCCAAGGTCCGCTCACACTTCCAAGTTGACAAAACACCAGTTTCACACCGAGGGAGTCTGCATCCACACATCTCTCCCCAATTCCAATCTGTCCCTTAGCATTCAACCTGACGAGCTGCGAAACGAAACAACAATAGTCAGCTTTCATATTTATAATTTCCTGTACCTATATAATAAAAGCTTAATTATTTCCTAATCAACCTTCCATCTAGACCACTAATCTAAGTGCAATAAACATCCTTTTAACTCCCCCAACTACATGGAGTAATGAGGTAAAATATTGTGCTAGTTTTCGAGTAGGTAGGTCACCAAATGGTCACCTCAGAGAGGGGTTATACGTAACTCAGAAATGGTCTGGAGCGACCTAAATGAGCACGGATTCATTAACTTGTACCATTACCGATCCCTTTTAGGAAGTTCCTACCAAAAACGATCAGAAATTATCTTCTTACCGTATACCTATGGGGCGTTCTCACAAAAACGTGAAATTTGAAGTAGATATTTTCAAAAATTTGAATGTTCACATAAAATCCTGAAATTTTTTTTTTTTTAAATGTATTTGTGATGATATGAGACCGTCAGCAGCGCTTAAATAACTTTGTTATTCGAATAAAAAATATAAACAAAAAATTTAAAAGTAAGTGCCAAATTCAATCACCTAATAACGTTACTGATTGATATTTTTCTCATAATGTTTCTGTATGTAATCATCAGGCGTTGTATTAAATTTCAAAATCCGAAACTTCATAATTTATTTAATAAATTTAGGATGTGAAACATAATGAAATGTGAGTGTCACAGAGGTTACCGTCAGTCCTTCACCCAATCGGTTTTCATCCTTTTTGGAGTATCTAGCAGTCTGTGGAGGGGTCTTTCCCGCCATTTCGCCAACTCTCTCCATGACAGTGAAACGATAATTTCGTCAGGACTGACGACCAATAAAGTCACGCGCTCGTTCCGGCACACAGCACACGCCTTCGGCACTACACCACACTGGACATTGAATTAAAACACACTTGGTATCACTGGCACGGGAGAGTTGTCAAAATGGCGGGAAAGGCCCCACCACCCCTCCACAGACTGATGGATGCTCCAAAAACGATGAAAACCGATTGGGTGAAGGACTGACGCTAACCTCCGTGACACTCACATTTCATTATGTTTCACATCCTAATTCTATTTACAAAATGATGAAGCTTCGGATTTAGAAATTTAAGACAACGCCTGATGATTACATACAGAAAAATTATGAGAATTATATCAATCAGTAACGTTGCTGGGTGATTGAATTTGGCAATCAACAGTTTGTGACATAGGTGAAGGACTGACTTTTCAACATTTAATGAAGTTATTAGTAATTAAACAATTGCTTTAACACTCTGGGAGCATGTGTGCAAAATCTTCGATAGAAATATTACATTTTATTACCGAAAACCATTAGGTACCAAGTTCAAATCTTACCCATAACTATAATTTCACGTATTCGTGAGGATGACCCATATACCTACCTTGTACAAGTACAAAAAGTATCTCAGAACAAGAAAATCAATATAAAAAAATCCACAGTCATGCAGCATGGCTATAAGAGCGAATTTTCGAAGAAATACTTGGTTTTATGTAATATGTCTCCATTAAAGAACATGATGTCCATGAAGAACATCTCAAGTATCAACCACGTTTCTTCAACTTCAAAGTACTAAAGTTTGAGAACGAAATAAGATAAGGTAAGTCGGGGCAAGTGCATACCTGGCGTTTCATTTCACTTGTGTATAATTAGGAGATCTGCCATCTATGGGACCTTGAAGAAAAACAGGATGTAGCTTGAAACTATTGCCAACAGAGTGCACTGGAGTGGAACGTTAGGTTACAGGAAGGTGTCAAACTCAGCATTGTGCTTTTGGTCACCATGTAGAGTTGGTGAGGTCTGCAATCATCAGCTTTCTTCCTTATGCAGTGGTACTTTTGGGCAGTTCTTTTGTGGCGAGTAGATACTTCAGATGTTACTCTTTTAGTAATTCAATGAGTTTTGGTTTATTATCTTCGATAATGAACCATTGGAATCGCCCAAAGAAAAAAAAATTTTAACCCCCCCTCAAAATTTGTTGGTTTACGTTTCAAGATACGTAGATTCAGAAAATCGAATAAAAAAAAATCCGTCCGTCCGCCGTACGCCGTCCGCCGTCCGCCGTCCGCCGTCCGTGGCACTTTGCCCAGTTAGCGTTGAGTTAAAATTACGAAATTTTTTTTATGGGTTTCGACCAACCCCACAATGGTCCTCGAAACTTTTCATAACCCTAGGTCAAGGGGAAGGGGTTCAAAACGAATTTTGAAATTTTGAAAATTTCATATCTCGAAAAATTCCCATCAAACGGTATGTTTTTTATTTCATATTTAGATGGAGTTTGTTCCGTAGAATTTTTTAAGACCATCCGCAGCTTTGTACGACCAGCCATTCGTTCACAATGACGGCTCAAAGATTGTGCCTCACAACACGATCGTAAATCAAAATGTTGAAATACTGGTCCATTTTCATACTAACAAGCTCTTTTGAACATCATATGGCTTAAGTGATGTCGAGTTTGTTGTTCTGAGGTGCGTTTCGTGCTACGGAAATGAAGGTAATTTCGAATGTTTGTTGGTAGGTAAGTACTTCTTTTATAGAAAAATTATTACCGACGTAGTATTAAAAACCAAAGAATTATATCGTATTAATTAATCATAATTAATAATAATTATTATTAATAGGTAATAAATATGAATTATTAATACCTAACAATAAATTATAATAATTTTCACTAGGTACTTGATACAATTGTTAATAATTAGTGATAATTTATAATAATAACAAATTATTATTAATGATTAATAATTAATTATTCATCTAACATTTAGGATCTAGACATTTAGACCTAGTGATCTAGACAGAAGGGTGATCTGTACAAAGAAGATAATGAACCGTTGTTTAATAATATACTGATTTTTCCATGATTTAGGTACTGGTTTGCACTTGCCCCATTGGTTGCTGGAGTAAGTGCATACCACGGTGGCGGGGCAAGAGATACTACTGTGCACTTGCCCCATGAAATTATTTTTATTTATCTAAGTGTAATTATATCACGATTGATTACTCATTAAACAGCAAGAGAAGAAGCAGCAAGAAGAGTTGAAAGAAAATAAGAAGAAAGACAAAGAGGAAAAAGCAGAATGAGCAGATCGTTTTTGAATGGAGATCCCATGATAGAATATAATAATATTATATTCCATCTCAACTGAGCTTACGTCCTCCATGGGCTCCATGTCACTCCTTCTGAAGAAGAAGAGAAGGATATTATCGGGAAGCATTCTTCTTCAGAAGGAGTGACATGGAACCCATAGAGGACGTAAGCTCAGTTGAGATGGCTGATATCGTAACTGTGCTACCACTTCCTGACATGGGTAGCCGGGGTGAAGTATTATTTCACAATGAATTTGCTAGTTATAATCTCAGCTGATGTTTCTGCTTGATTCTTATGTTTTTGATTTGAATTCACCGCTCAATGTGAACGGATAGCAGTAAAGCTAAGGAACAAACGGGCTAAATGGTAGTCCAACAAAAGAAGTAATATTTTTTACCTGGTTATTACCATAACCGTGACACGGCGACATTCCCATGATGGTTGGAGCGGTTTGACCCATTGTATCCATACAAGATTTGGTGGCCAAGTTTCTTAGCTGAAACAGTATACCTCACAGCATTTTCTTCCACTAATAATTTAGCTATCAAGGACATAATATGTCCTTGAAATAATATTATTAGAAGTGAATCAAAAGTATAGAACGTATAGAAAGTATAGGTATTAATATCAAGAGAACAGAGTTGAAAAGGGCTCAGTTATTAGTTGGTCGTAAAGGGGGAACCACAGAAACGTTTAGTAAACATTCTCTTGTTTTTGAACAAACTAACGTCCTCAAATTAATTAGAATCGTCATTAGATTTTTTCTCTCACCTCTCCCCAGTGGATATTTGGTGGCAATTCCGGGAACTTAGCTGTCACATCATATGCCACGTTTTCCATGAACCATTCGAAGCTTTTGCACTGCAATTTCTCTTTTAGTGCCAACTGCTTACTTATGTCTCCCATGTCCAAAAAACGAGCAAGAGGCTCCCGGGTGTAGAAGTACTCCTTATATTTATCATCGAACCAAGTTTCGATAACTCGTTTGTAATTCTATCGGAAAAGATAACAATGATTCAAGGTAAATAAAACAAACACCAGAGGATACAACAGAGGAACATTCCTGGAAATATTTTCAAAAGCATAATTCAATGCTGAATTAGTTCAAACACCCATGCCGCCTTCTCAATCTTTGCGTACCCCTGCTCAGTATCAGTCAAACTCCGGTATTTACATTACAGAATGATATTGTCCTTCATCTTTTCGTTGCTCTAGAACCCCTCCAAGGACGTAAGAGGAACTGTCTGTGAAGTCCCGAAGGCCTGCGTTTGGATCAAATTGTTGTAGAACTGGAGTTCAGGCCGATTTCATGTAGTCAAAGGCCTCAGTATGAACTGCTGACCATGTGAAAACGTTTTTGGCTTTAAGGAGACCTCGTAAAGGTTTGGTAAGAACGAGAATGAATCTTTGTTGTCTCCAACACACCAGCGGTTAACTTTAGCTAGTACCATCTGCACCTGATGAGAGGCTATGGTTCGGAATTTGCCTCAATGTTCACCACAACTACCTGATCATACGCATATCCAAGCGAGTGGAAACCCTCCCTGGATAGTGTTTGTAAAAGGTCATCAACCAGAGCTACCTACAGAAGAGGAGATTGGACTCCGCCCTGCTGGCAGCCCACACCGTCATAGAATAGTCTCTGAGGTCTGAGGAGGTACATCTTATTTTGTATTGACCCATTGGCAGAAAGCGTTGCAACCAAAATATTAGCTCTGATAATACTGAATTGAAAAATATTCGAAATAAATATGTCATAGGTTTTTCCAGAGCAGTTTCTGAACCGAGGAAAGCCGACGGCTTTCAGTTTATGTAATGAAACGAATGTATTTGTAACCAGATCTGGCCTGAGATTCACGCACGAGCAAATGCGAATAAATCTACCAAAGGATAGATATAATAATAATATATATTATATACCAAAGGGTTGGAACTTGTAGATAAATTACACTTACAATAACGATCAGAGGGCCCTTTTTTTTTTTCGCCAAATCCCCAAAATTGTATGGCATGAATCCTCTATAGACGTGCCCAACTCTGGAGCAGGGCACCCATAAAACTTTTCCACCGCATTGCCATATCTGAAATGTTACATTCAATTGGTTCGTTATTGAAAATATAAACCAAAATGAAGAAGACAACAACATAAAATAGAGTAAAATGAGGTCCACTCCAATTAAAATAGTAGGTACCTAAGTAGGTACCAACATAGTCAACAATCTGGATAACAGATGCCTACTAGGCCCAGTGTTAACCATCCCTCGTAATTCTACAATGTGGCTGAGCACCAAAATTGAAGCAATCAAGCTTTCCAGTATCCAATAAACTACTTGAAAAAAAAAAAAAAAATGTGTCGGACTCAACATACGAGGGGGTACTCAAAAGTAGCCGAATTGGGCTGCGGTGGAGAGTAGGGATAATCATTGTTCGAGTAAGTGTCCGTTAGAAAGACGTCTCCTGAGTTAGTATGCAAAGTTCTGTTGCTGGAAGTAGATCAGTTCGTCCGTGGGAATTTTTTTACTGAAACATTTTTCCATGTCGCCGAAAATGAAACGTTGTTCCTGTTGGGGAAACCGGCTGCGGAAACTATTGCAATGCTTAAGACTGCTTATGGGGATACTGCCCTAAGTGAAACTAGACTCTAAGAGTGGTTTTCACGTATACAAATGGAGAAATGTCAATTAAAGACCAACCCCGTTCGGGAACCCCTCAACGTCAAGAAGTGAACTAAACATCGACAAAATCAATGGCCTCGTTCGTGAAGACCGTCGCCGAACCATTGATAAACTCTGTGAAACGAGTGGAATATCATGGAGTTCATTTCAAAGGATTTTCTTCAAAGATTTGCACAGGGGTAGAGTTGCAACCGAAAAGATTTTTGTGTCAGGAACCAATGATGGAAGATGTTTGAGAGGATCGTAAGCCGGGAACCCCCAAATAACACTCCGTGTAAAAATCCACTTCACAAGCACCGTACCCCATTCGAAATCTCCCCTTGGCGCAATTGCAAGACGTTTTTATTACTTCCACAAGCAACTAATACTTGGTGGTGGTGGTTAGGGGAAGGAGGATCCGGTTTGTAGTGAAAGTAATAAAAATACTACAAAATTTGTAGTAATAATTGTAATAATTGTAATAATTTGTAGTAATAAGTTGTAAGCAACTAATACTTGTATAAAAAGTTTGTATTTAATACAAACTTTTTATACAAGTATTAGTTGCTTGTGGAAGTAATAAAAACGTCTCGCAATAGCGCCAAGGGGAGATTTCGAAAGGGGTACGGTGCTTGTGAAGTGGTTAAGCTTTTCATTATACTTAGCTCCTTAATGAGGAAAAGGGCGGGCGGGGAAAGTGGATATCATAACTTTTTCCGGCCTCTGAAGAATGATATTTGCGAGGCGGGGTGATTTTTACACGGAGTGTTTTTTGGGGGGATAAGTATTACTGGTGGTCACGAGTAATCAGTGGTGGTACACCTAGGTATAATGAAGTATTGCTTCAATTCAGGCTTGTTCATCTGGCAAAAAGCTCCCGCCAACAGCATTGAAAGAAGCGTAAAGCTCCCTGCTGGTGTAACAGAGGAAACATATTAGGTGAAACCGAGGGGTTGTGGGAAGGAGACAGGGAACAGGAAAACATTGACGGTGGAGGTTAGGGGTAGGAGGATCAGGTTTCTATATGCACACTCAACAGCGAGGTGCGAAGCACCGAGCATCCTATATATGTGGCTGGCGGGCAAAATGGATATCATTCCTTTTTGCGGCTGAGGTTTTTTGGCGGGCCAGTTTTTACAACAGAGTTGTTTTTGGGGGGATATCACATCTTTTTGCATGGCTAGTTTTCGAGTGGTACTTATACAATACGGTTCAATTTAACAAAAGTACCTACGAGGTAACTAGTAAATTTTTTCCTAAATGAAGTTTTATCCTAGTCAAAATTTAGTAAAAAATTAGTACGCCTACTAATTTGCTTTTTTTTTTCTTCTTTTTGTGACAAGAATAATTATTTTTTGGAAATTATTGTTTGTTACCTACCTATCTGAAATGTGTTTGAAAAAACTCTGCAAATTCTTGACACAACGGTTTATTATCTTCCTTGTGCAGATCACCCTTCTGTCTATACCAGACTGTGTTGCAAATCGGCACCATACCATATTCTCACCGTACTCATACCATTTCTTTCCTATCATACCGTACTATACTAAATCATACATACAATAATATACCATACCATACTCATACCATGTCGTACCAAAATTCGTTTTGAACCCCTTCCCCTTGACCTAGGGTTATGAAAAGTTTCGAGGACCATTGTGGGGTTGGTCGAAACCCATAAAAAAAATTTCGTAATTTAAACTCAACGCTAACTGGGCAAAGTGCCGCGGACGGCGTACGGCGGACGGACGGATTTTTTTTATTCGATTTTCTGAATCTACGTATCTTGAAACGTAAACCAACAAATTTTGAGGGGGGGTTAAAATTTTTTTTTCTTTGGGCGATTCCAATGGTTCATTATCCAAGATAATAAACCAAAATGAAGTACGAGGTACGCGGTGTGGGTGTGGGAGGGGGCGCAGAGACATAAAAGGTCTCGTCGTATGACGCACTAGTTGCCCTCCTGCCAGCCGTATTACGTCATACGCTTGTGCGTCATAGGCTCTGACGTACTTGTTGGCCTCCTGCCAGCCGTCTTACGTCATACGCTCGTGCGTCATAGGCTCTGACGCACTAGTTGGTCTCCTGCCAGCCGTCTTACGTCATACGCTCGTGCGTCATAGGCTCTGACGTACTTGTTGGCTACCTGTCAGCCGTCTTACATCATACGCTCGTGCGTCATAGGCTCTGACGCACTAGTTGGCCTCCTGCCAGCCGTCTTACGTCATACGCTCGTGCGTCATAGGCTCTGACGTAATGGCCCGCCAGTCGCTTGTGTTCTGACGTGATCTGAGGGAAAGGGTGAATCAAGGGAACAAATTTTTCCCGTTTCAGTTTATGTGCCAAAGCAAAGACATGAAAATGTCAAAAAAATATGTAAATAGGTACCTAAGCCCAACTGTAATGTCAATTTTCTGACAATGAGTTTTCCTCTCTGTTGGATGTGGCGCAAGCAAATGGGTGCAGCTTAAGCTGGGACTTGGGAAACCTTGGAGGGTGGAGCCAACAACTGGAGACTCTCGTGGAGGCGGTCCGACGAAACTGGAGGGAGGATATGATCGCCAGCGCAGCACAATCCCGAAACCCACTATACTCAGCACTGGACAGCAGCGTGAGGCCAGCGGATCTTCGAGGTGAGTCCTCGCGTCACCCTGTGTGGGTGCTACGGTGGGTCCTTCAAATCAGAGTTGCTGGCTCTTAACGAGGGGACCTATAGACGATCTGATAGTCCACGCCGTGTCTGCTCCCTCTGCAATCTGGGTGAGGATGAGGACATTCGGCATTTCTTCGGAGTTTGTCCAGCGCTCGCTGAATTTCGGATTCGCTACTTGGGTGAACGGACCTTGGCGCTGGGACGAATGGTTTGCCTGTTGGATGCCAGGGACAGTTGGCTGGACATAGCTAAGTTCGCGCAGCAATCTTGGAGGTATCGGGCGATGCTTGTGGCTGAGTTTAATTGGTGATAAGGCTCCCCCAGGTTTAGCAGAAAAATAAACAATGTACCTATAATATAAAGGTGAATAAAGATACAAATAAATAAATAATATATGCAATGTTTAATATAAGTAGTAACAACAATTTCAGGGACAAATCGGCGACTTCAGGCAACCCGGCAGACGGGTTTCACACCCATTGCCAATCATGTTATGTTATCAAATAAAAATTAGCTTTGTAACAATTTAATTGTAAAATTTTGTAAAAATAAACATGTTTTTTCTTCTTCTTCTTCTTCTTCAATGAGTTTTCGACTATAGTTTTCATACCTTTTTACTTAAGTACTTATTGCAATTTGAGACTGATAATGAGCTGTTTGCAAATAAAAAGTCTGATAACTACTTTATTACATCTTATTAATCTATTTTCAAGTTCCAATTCACAGTTTTTTTTTTTTTTTAATATAGCATTTATTTCATTTTATAGACAAAAAATACAAACAATTTAAATTGACAAAAAAATGCATCAGTTCCCTTTAAGATAAATCTTGAGTTGAATGTATTTTATTTAGATGTCGTAAAATTCGAAAACGATGGAATGACGAAACCTGTCGACTACTGACTCAAGTGATACTGTCGACTTCTAACACATGTAGGTCGACTACTAGTGCAAAACCATGTCGACTACTGAACAAAATGTTGGTCACTGGTATCGACTACTACCTAGAGCATTGGGATTTTTTACAAAACTTGTTTTTCCCTTTTCAAACCATGTTGAATAATATTTCCCGCTGCCAGGTCTTTTAGGGAAGGATCTTGGGTACACAATGAACAGGTTTGCAATGAGAAAAAAACTCTGCAAATTCTTGACACAACGGTTTATTATCTTCCTTGTGCAGATCACCCTTCTGTCTATACCAGACTGTATTGCAAATCGGCACCATACCATATTCTCACCGTACTCATACCATACCATACGAATTTCTTTTCTATCATACCATACTGTATTATACCAAATCATACATACAATAATATACCTACCATACCATACTCATACCATGTCATACAAACCGAGTGAATAATGAAATGTCATCCATTTCAGACCTATATTTAAAATTTCAAGTGTCTAGCTCATCATCAACATTTAATTTGTTTAAACAAATAGGTATTATTTAAACAATTTTACAGACAAGAAACCGAGTGAATATTGCATTGTGATCCAGTTCTGACCTATTTTGGTTTATTATCTTCGATAATGAACCATTGGAATCGCCCAAAGAAAAAAAAATTTTAACCCCCCCTCAAAATTTGTTGGTTTACGTTTCAAGATACGTAGATTCAGAAAATCGAATAAAAAAACTCTGCAAATTCTTGACACAACGGTTCATTATCTTCTTTGTACAGATCACTCTTCTGTCTAGATCACTAGGTCTGAATGTCTATATCCTAAATGTTAGATTAATTATTATTATCAATTATCACTAATTATTAACAATTTTATCAAGTACCTAGTGAAAATTATTATAATTTATTGTTAGGTATTATTAATTCGTATTTATTATTAATAATAATAATTATTAATTATGATCAATTAATACGATATAATTCTGGGGTTTTTAATACTACGTCGGTAATAATTTTTCTATAAAAGAAGTACCTACCAACAAACATTCGAAATTACCTTCATTTCAGTAGCACGAAACGCACCTCAGAACAACAAACTCGACATCACTTAAGCCATATGATGTTCCAAAGAGCTTGTTAGTATGAAAATGGACCTGTATTTCAACAGTTTGAGTCACGATCGTGTTGTGAGGCACAATCTTTGAGCCGTCATTGTGAACGAACGGCTGGTCGTACAAAGCTGCGGATGGTCTTAAAAAATTCTACGGAACAAACTCTATCTAAATATGAAATGAAAATTTTTTTTTTCTTTGGGCGATTCCAATGGTTCATTATCGAAGATAATAAACCAAAACATACCGTTGTATATGAATTTTTCGAGATATGAGATTTTCAAATTTTCAAAATTTGTTTTGAACCCCTTCCCCTTGACCTAGGGTTCTGAAAAGTTTCGAGGACCATTGTGGGGTTGGTCGAAACCCATAACAAAAATTTCGTAATTTTAACTCAACGCTAACTGGGCAAAGTGGCGCGGACGGCGTACGGCGGACGGCGGACGGACGGATTTTTTTTTATTCGATTTTCTGAATCTACGTATCTTGAAACGTAAACCAACAAATTTTGAGGGGGGGTTAAAAAAATTTTTTCTTTGGGCGATTCCAATGGTTCATAATCGAAGATAATAAACCAAAATCCGTCCGTCCGCCGTACGCCGTCCGCGGCACTTTGCCCAGTTAGCGTTGAGTTAAAATTACGAAATTTTTTTTATGGGTTTCGACCAACCCCACAATGGTCCTCTAAACTTTTCATAACCCTAGGTCAAGGGAAGGGGTTCAAAACTAATTTTGAAATTTTAAAAATTTCATATCTCGAAAAATTCATATAGAACAGTATGTTTTTTATTTCATATTTAGATAGAGTTTGTTCCGTAGAATTTTTTAAGACCATCCGCAGCTTCGTACGACCAGCCGTTCGTTCACAATGAGGGCTCAAAGATTGTGCCTCACAACACGATCGTGTATCAAACTGTTGAAATACAGGTCCATTTTCATACTAACAAGCTCTTTGGAACATCATATGGCTTAAGTTATGTCGAGTTTGTTATTCTGAGGTGCGTTTCGTGCTACGGAAATGAAGGTAATTTCGAATGTTTGTTGGTAAGTACTTCTTTTATAGAAAAATCATTACCGACGTAGTATTAAAAACCCCAGAATTATATCGTATTAATTAATCATAATTAATAATAATTATTATTAATAATAAATACGAATTATTAATACCTAACAATAAATTATAATAATTTTCACTAGGTACTTGATGATATTGTTAATAATTAGTGATAATTGATAATAATAATTAATCTAACATTTAGATTCTAGACATTTAGACCTAGTGATCTAGACAGAAGGGTGATCTGTACAAAGAAGATAATGAACCGTTGAGACAAGAATTTGCAGAGTTTTTTTTTATTCGATTTTCTGAATCTACGTTTCTTGAAACGTAAACCAACAAATTTTGAGGGGGGGTTAAAATTTTTTTTTCTTTGGGCGATTCCAATGGTTCATTATCCAAGATAATAAACCAAAATCCGTCCGTCCGCCGTCCGCCGTCCCCTGTACGCCGTACGCCGTCCGCGCCACTTTGCCCAGTTAGCGTTGAGTTAAAATTACGAAATTCGGTTTCTGGGTCTGGACCAGCCCCACAATGGTCCTCGAAACTTTTCATAACCCTAGGTCAAGGGGGAAGGGGTTCAAAACGAAATTTAAAATTTCGACAATGTCATATCTCAAGAACCGTGCAATGTATAGTTCACTTTTGAATGACCTGAAAAATTACGAATCTTTCAAGACCAATTGGATTTTTGTGCGACCAGCCGTTCGTTCACAGTGAGCGCGCAAAGGTTTAGGAAAAACACTAAACTTTCGCGTCGAAAACGGCCGCTACGTGTGTCAACCTCCAGACGCCCAGAATAAAACTACCTTTTTCCATCTTCCCGGTAAACTACAGTCTAGAAATTTTAACCGTGACGCGGGGAGAGACCACATTGCAATATTCACCCGGTTTCTCATCTGTAAAATTGTTTAAATAATACCTATTTGTTTAACAAATTAAATTTTGATGATGAGCTAGATACTTGAAATTTTAAATATAGGTCAGAAATGGATCACAATGCAATATTCACTCGGTTTCTTGTCTGTAAAATTGTTTAAATAATACCTATTTGTTTAAACAAATTAAATTTTGATGATGAGCTAGATACTTGAAATTTTAAATATAGGTAAGAAATGGATGACATTTCAATATTCACTCGGTTTGTATGACATGGTATGAGTATGGTATGGTATATTATTGTATGTATGATTTGGTATAATACAGTATGGTATGATAGGAAAGAAATTCGTATGGTATGGTATGTGTACGGTGAGAATATGGTATGGTGCCGATTTGCAATACAGTCTGGTATAGACGGAAGGGTGATCTGCACAAGGAAGATAATAAACCGTTGTGTCAAGAATTTGCAGAGTTTTTGGTTTATTATCTTCAATAATGAACCATTGGAATCGCCCAAAGAAAAAAAATTTTTAACCCCCCCTCAAAATTTGTTGGTTTACGTTTCAAGATACGTAGATTCAGAAAATCGAATAAAAAAAAATCCGTCTGTCCGCCGTACGCCGTCCGTGGCACTTTGCCCAGTTAGCGTTGAGTTAAAATTACGAAATTTGGTTTCTGGGTTTGGACCAGCCCCACAATGATCCACGAAACTTTTCATAACCCTAGGTCAAGGGGAAGGGGTTCAAAACGAATTTGGAAATGTTGAAAATTCCATATCTCGAAAAATTCATATTGAACGGAATGTTTTTTATTTCATATTTAGATAGAGTTTGTTCCGTAAAATTTTTTAAGACCATCCGCAGCTTTGTACGACCAGCCGTTCGTTCACAATGACGGTTCAAAGATTGTGCCTCAGAACACGATCGTGAATCAAACTGTTGAAATACAGGTCCATTTTCATACTAACAAGCTCTTTGGAACATCATATGGCTTAAGTTATGTCGAGTTTGTTATTCTGAGGTGCGTTTCGTGCTACGGAAATGAAGGTAATTTCGAATGTTTGTTGGTAGGTACTTCTTTTATAGAAAAATCATTACCGACGTAGTATTAAAAACCCCAGAATTATATCGTATTAATTAACCATAATTAATAATAATTATTATTAATAATAAATACGAATTATTAATACCTAATGTTCTGACTCCTTTACTTGAATTTACTAATATACTTGTTAAAAGCTTCCCAAAGGAGTTAGTATGGTTTTGTAAGCTCTGTTAGTAATTCGCTTAGGAATCTGTTTGTTAGACAAATTACTAAGGGAAGTTTTTATGGGCGCGCACACTTGGAATTTCTTCGACTTCAGTACCCAAGTCTAGTCACCAATGACGAACTGAGTGGTCTCAAAGGCATCCGGTCAGACGCGCTATGATATACCCCATAAGTCAAAGCTAGAATATCCGAAAGGCAACCTTGACAGCGCGCTATCGTATGGTTCTGAATGAATTGTTCCAAGTAGGCAACCTAACTTCCAGAGTTTACTAACCAGCTTACCTCCGTTGTTGGCTAGAACTTTAACAAGGTAAAATTGAAGGGTAAAGAAAAGAAGATAGTTTTTCGTTTTAAAAATATTAGACACTGGCACAAGGGTTAAGAGGAGAAGTTACTGATTCAAGAGCAAAAATGTAGAGAGGCTGAGATCTGATGCTCAGTGGCTTTATACCTACTAGAATCCCTTCCCTGCTAGCGTTGGTCCGGAGAGTGGGCCCATCGTCAACAGGGAGGGGCAAGGAGAACCGAGGGGTAGGGATCGCGGTTCCCGTCCCTTCTGGAGCGAGGGGGGTGAATTTTCTCCTTGTGCGAGGTCTTGTCTTTTTATTCAATATTTTGATAGATTAATAAATGAAATATGTTTTGCTGGGGCATAACACCTAACAATAAATTATAATAATTTTCACTAGGTACTTGATGATATTGTTAATAATTAGTGATAATTGATAATAATAATTAATCTAACATTTAGATTCTAGACATTTAGACCTAGTGATCTAGACAGAAGGGTGATCTGTACAAAGAAGATAATGAACCGTTGAGTCAAGAATTTGCTGAGTTTTTTTTATTCGATTTTCTGAATCTACGTGTCTTGAAGCGTAAACCAACAAATTTTGAGGGGGGGGTTAAAATTTTTTTTTCTTTGGGCGATTCCAATGGTTCATTATCGAAGATAATAAACCAAAATCCGTCCGTCCGCCGTCCCCTGTACGCCGTCCGCGCCACTTCGCCCAGTTAGCGTTGAGTTAAAATTACGAAATTCGGTTTCTGGGTCTGGACCAGCCCCACAATGGTCCTCGAAACTTTTCATAACCCTAGGTCAAGGGGAAGGGGTTCAAAACGAAATTTGAAATTTCGACAATGTCATATCTCAACATATTTAACTGAAACGTGTAATTTTCAGTTCACTTTTGAATGACCTGAAAAATCACGTATCTTTTAAGACCAATTGGATTTTTGTGCGACCAGCCGTTCGTTCACAGTGAGCGCGCAAAGGTTTAGGAAAAACACTAATCTTTCGCGTCGAAATCGGCCGTTATGTGACCCAACCCTCAGACGCCCAGAATAAAACTACCTTTTGTCATCTTCCCGGTAAACTATAGTCTAGAAATTTTAACCGTAAGTCGGGGATAGACCACATTGCAATATTTACTCGGTTTCTCATCTGTAAAATTGTTTAAATAATACCTTTTTGTAATAATACAAATTAAATTTTGATGATGAGCTATTGACTTGAAATTTTAAAAATAGGTCAGAACTGGATCACAGAACTGGATTCACTCGGTTTCTTGTCTGTAAAATTGTTTAAATAATACCTATTTGTTTAAACAAATTAAATTTTGATGATGAGCTAGATACTTGAAATTTTAAATATAGGTCAGAAATGGATGACATTTCAATATTCACTCGGTTTGTATGACATGGTATGAGTATGGTATGGTATATTATTGTATGTATGATTTGGTATAATACAGTATGGTATGATAGGAAAGAAATTCGTATGGTATGGTATGAGTACGGTGAGAATATGGTATGGTGCCGATTTGCAATACAGTCTGGTATAGACAGAAGGGTGATCTGCACAAGGAAGATAATAAATAATAAAATAAATAATAAATTTAAATAATAAAATAAAATAAAAATAAAATAATTTCGTGCTACGGAAATGAAGGTAATGAAGGAAATGAAGGTTTGTTGGTAGGTACTTCTTTTATAGAAAAATAATTTTTATTACCGACGTAGTATTAAAAACCCCAGAATTTTATCGTTTTACCGTAAATTTCTAGACTGTAGTTTACCTGGAAGATGAAAAAAGGCAGTTTTATTCTGGGCGGCTACCCGGGACCCACCTAACGGCCGTTTTCGACGCGAAGTTTAGTGTTTTTCCTAAACCTTTGCGCGCTCACTGTGAACGAACGGCTGATCGCACAAAAATCCAATTGGTCTTAAAAGATTTGTAATTTTTCAGGTCATTCAAAAGTGAACTAAAAATTACACCTTTTCTTGAGAATTTTTAGAGATATGACATTGTCGAAATTTCAAAGTTCGTTTTGAACCCCTTCCCCTTGACCTAGGGTTATGAAAAGTTTCGAGGATCATTGTGGGGCTGGTCCAAACCCAGAAACCAAATGTCGTAATTTTAGCTCAACGCTAACTGGGCAAAGTGGCGCGGACGGCGGACGGGGGACGGCGTACGGGGGACGGCGTAGGGCGGACGGACGGATTTTTGGTTTATTATCTTCGATAATGAACCATTGGAATCGCCCAAAGAAAAAATTTTTTGACCCCCCCTCAAAATTTGTTGGTTTACGTTTCAAGACACGTAGATTCAGAAAATCGAATAAAAAAACTCTGCAAATTCTTGACACAACGGTTTATTATCTTCCTTGTGCAGATCACCCTTCTGTCTATACCAGACTGTATTGCAAATCGGCACCATACCATATTCTCACCGTACTCATACCATACCATACGAATTTCTTTCCTATCATACCATACTGTATTATACCAAATCATACATACAATAATATACCATACCATATGAAATATCTCTCTGCAGATACTATTAAGTAGTCGAGAGTTGATGTGAGAATGAATTTATTTTGTGAATCTATGATGCTCAATATGGTTGTGTAATAACACTAATAACTTGACAACAAATATAACTAATGATGCAACATCTCCTCCCCCTTTAAGACCCTAGTGCCTTCCGCATGTGATCAGCGTGCACGCGACGCTCCACTCCATCTATCCAGACCACATACGATAACGGTCCCATTTTCTTCTTCACTGTGGCTTCTGAAAACGTTTTGTCCTCTTTTCGGCGTTTCACCCACACCGTCTCCCCCTCCAAAAAATCTTTGAGTGGAATTCGGTCGTGCTGTAGTTTTTGTTTTATCATTTCTTCGTCCAATCTCGCTGCCAGATCTGGCTTTAGTAAACTGATCCTGGTTCGCAGCTGTCTCCCTAACAACAATTCTGCAGGCGTTCGCGCTGTAGTTCTATGGTTAGTTATCCTGTATGACAACAGAAACTGGTTAAGACGAGTCCGCAGGTCCTGCTCACTACTCCTACTTGATCCATACCGTTGCTTGAAGGTTCTGACCATCCTCTCTGCTAAACCGTTGGATCTAGGATGGTAAGGTGTTGTCAATACGTGCCTCACATTGTTACGTCTACAAAAGGCCTTGAAATTTTCGGATGTCCACTGTGGTCCATTGTCTGAGACTATCACTTTAGGCAGCCCAAACCTCGCAAAAATATCTTCTAAAACTGCCACGGTTTTTTCGGTTGTTATTTGCTTCATAGGGACAATCTCCAGCCATTTTGACATTGCGTCCACCATTATCAGCCAATTATGACCCTCAAACGATTCCGCGAAGTCGACATGCAACCGCGACCAAGGTTCTGTTGGAATATTCCAGGAATACAAAGGCGATTCCGGGTCCCAGGGCCTGTTCTCTTGGCAGGGCTTACACGTCCTCAGGAATTCCTCAATTTCCTTATCCACCCCGGGCCACCAAATGTGCATTCTAGCAATTGACCTCATGGCAGAAACTCCAGGATGTCCTTCATGTAAAATGTGCAGAACATCCTTTTGAAGGGACGCAGGCACCACAATTCGACCTTTCCAAAGTAGAATGCCTTCCTCATATGATAATTCTTCCTTCTTTTCGAAGAATGTCCACAACTCCTCCGCCAAATATTCCTTGTTTGGCCAACCCTGCAGTATGTACCTACCTTGTTATTTTATTCAACTTTGCGTCTTCTTCTGTTCTTGCCTTCAACAATTTTTTTGATACACCTATATCTTTTAATTTAGTTTGCGCAATCTTTCTTCCATATTCGTTCTTGTTTTCCTCTTTTGTAACTTTCTGTGGTAATCGTGATAAAGCATCTGCACGGCTGTTGTCTTTCCCTGTGATAAATTCAATGCT
The DNA here is from genome assembly GCA_963920205.1 of Stenodema calcarata. Classification (NCBI taxonomy): domain Eukaryota; kingdom Metazoa; phylum Arthropoda; class Insecta; order Hemiptera; family Miridae; genus Stenodema; species Stenodema calcarata. The sequence goes on from CAWUBA010000010.1 coordinate 83,744, forward strand.
GTAGTCAAACTCCATAAGAGTGAGAGCCCATCTGCTAATCCGACTTGAAGCTAGTTTCGGCAGCTCTGCCTTCTCCCCGAACAAGTAGGTTAACGGCTTGTGGTCGGTTTTCAGAATGAACCTCCTGCCGTAGAGGTATCGTTCAAACTTGCTGACTGCATGAACAATTCCTAAGGCCTCTCGATCTATGACCGAATAGCGCTGCTCTGCCTTATTCAATGTTCGTGATGTGAATGCTATTGGCTTCTCAGGCCCATCCGGGTATCGATGACACAGCACCCCACCCACTCCTTTTTCACTTGCGTCGGAGTAAAGTACCAGTGGTAATGATGGGTCATAATGAACTAATGTATCAGCCGACGACAATATCCCTTTTAGTTCCTGTACTACTTTGCTATGATGTTCCGTCCAGTTCCATCTGGCTCCTTTTTGTAGCAGACTATACAGCAACGTACAACGCCCTTGTAATCTGGGGATAAACTTTTGATAATAGTTTATGCTACCCATGAATGATCTTAGTTCTTTCATATTTGAGGGTTCAGGCATCTGTCGTATGGCTTGAATATGATCGTCAGTAGGGTGAATACCATATCTGTCAAATCGATGCCCCAAGTATACGACAGAGTCTTGGAGCCATTTGCATTTGGTTAGCTGCACTCTCATTCCCGCCTTGTCTAGCCTCTCAAGTACTGCATCAATCTTCCTTAAATGAGCCTCTCTGTCTTTTGCAGAGATTATTATGTCGTCCAGATAGCACTGTACCCCCTCAATTCCCGACAACACAATGTCCATGATTTTCTGAAACTTTGCAGGTGCTGAACTGATTCCAAATGGCATTTTTCTGTACCTGAAAAAACCCTTATGTGTTGCTATCACAAGGTATCGTTTTGAATTTTCGGCTACTGGAAGTTGCAAGTAGGCATCTTTCAAGTCGATCAATGAGTATTGTTCTCCTCCTGATATAGCCACACATGCCTCTTCAAATATAGAAGTGGGTGCCTATCCATTACTATGCATTTGTTGATGGTCACCTTAAAAACTGTGCAAAGCCTAATTTTGCCATTTGGCTTTGGTGCTATAACCAGTGGTGAAGCCCATTCAATATTTGTAATAGCAGGATCTATCTGTTCTATTATCTTTTCTGCTAATAGCCTATCCAGTTCTTTTTCTACCGCAGGCTTCAAAGCAAAAGGCACTGGCCTCGGTTTGAAAACTTTGGGTGATGCATTAGGTTTCAGCACTATTTCAATATGATGACCCTTTATTTTTCCCGTTGAAGAACTAAATAACTCTGGGTAACGTGACAAAATATTTTTAATCTCAACTGGAACATTATTTGTATTTATAGTTGGGGTAATTGGAGATGTAGAGTGGGGCGTTCCCATCTTGGTGGCGCAAACCTCGGCTCCTGGTGGCAGAGGGAGATCAAATTTCAGGACCCAGTCCAACCCAAACAGAGGCACATCGTCCTTCTCAACAACTATTAGTGATAGTTCACCTTCTCGTCCAAATGCAGATACTGAGTCACTTTCAGATGTTGTACTGTTTTGGTTCCTCTTTTGTTCCTGCAACCTGTTCACAATCCTTCTCTTCTCCTTTTTCTCTGGAAGGACCTTCGCTCTGCCATACTTGAAACACACGAGAGAGAAATGGTTTTTTCCCTCACACAAGTCACACGTCTTATTCCTGGCAGGACATGTACTGCTGTCCATGTGGACTTTTTTCCCGCACTTAAAACAGTGTTGCCCTCTTACTAATACGTATTTAGTACCTGACTGTGTATGGGTGTTCGGTTTTTCCTTAATTTTATTGACTGAGAGTTTCTTTTCCATAATGTTTTCTAACCGTTTCTGCTCTAACCTGCCTCTTTCAAGGCGAATAGCCAATGATTAAACTTCGGCCAACGTATGATCATTGCAGGGAAAAGCCTTCAAAAATTCACATTGCCACGAACATTGCCGCTCTTCCGCATCTGTAATGCTAGCTATCTTTAATTCCAGTTCAAAATAGGGTAGGTAGTATTCCCAAGTTTGATTTTCCGGATTGAACGGCCTTATGTCGATCTTAATTCTATTCAAATATCTTACGTCAGGACGGTCGTCCCCTCCTGCGCCCTGATCCTCTGGTACCTCTTCTTGACGTGACCGATGACCTCTTCTTCTACTACTCATACCTACTATTTTCCTTTTATCCTCGTCGCCAATGAAATATCTCTCTGCAGATACTATTAAGTAGTCGAGAGTTGATGTGAGAATGAATTTATTTTGTGAATCTATGATGCTCAATATGGTTGTGTAATAACACTAATAACTTGACAACAAATATAACTAATGATGCAACACCATACTCATACCATGTCATACAAACCGAGTGAATATTGAAATGTCATCCATTTCTGACCTATATTTAAAATTTCAAGTATCTAGCTCATCATCAAAATTTAATTTGTTTAAACAAATAGGTATTATTTAAACAATTTTACAGACAAGAAACCGAGTGAATATTGCATTGTGATCCAGTTCTGACCTATTTTTAAAATTTCAAGTCAATAGCTCATCATCAAAATTTAATTTGTATTATTACAAAAAGGTATTATTTAAACAATTTTACAGATGAGAAACCGAGTGAATATTGTAATGTGGTCTATCCCCGACTCACGGTTAAAATTTCTAGACTGTAGTTTACCGGGAAGATGAAAAAATCCCCAGTCATGCAGCATGACTATAAGAGCGAATTTTCGAAGGAGTAATTAGTTTTATGTAAAACATCTTCATTAAAGAACATGATTGCCATGAAGAACATCTCAAGTAACAACCACGTTTCTTCATCTTCAAAGTGCTCCAATTTGAGAGCGGAATAAGATATCGAAATTCTGACTCCCCCATCTTATTCAGCGTGTAAAAACCTTAAAAATGAGGTGTCACTTGACAGACCGTTTCATTTTTGAAATTTATCGGTGAACCTCCCCCCCCCCCCCAACATCCCCAAAACCCCCCTCAGCTTTTGGACATTACAACGCTGAACACGACGGAGAAGTGAGAATTGCGATATCGCATTACGTCATCAGATTAGAGCAGATTAACCATGAAGAACGTATTCTTCACCTTCAAAGTACTCAAGATTGCGAACGAAATTAGGGATCGCAATTCTGACTCCCCCATCTTATTCAGCGTGTGAAAACCTTTAAAATGAGGTGTCACTTGTCAGACTTTCATTTTTTGAGTGACCCCCCCCCTCCCCCCACCCAAACTCGCCAAACCCCCCTCAGCTTTTGTACATTTCAACGCTGAGCACGATGATGAAGTCAGAATTGAGATATCGCATTTCGTCATCAGATTAGAGCAGAATAACCACGAAGATCATTCCAAGTAAAACCACGTTTCTTCATCTTCAAAATGCTCCAGTTCGGAAATGAAATGAGATATCGCAATTCTGATTTACCATCTTGTTCAGCATGAACAAACCTTTAAAATGAGGTGTCACATGTCAGACTGTTTCAAATTTGGACTTCATAGGTAATTTCCCCCCCCCCCCTTAAAACTCCCCTACACCCCCCTTAGAGTGGCCCGATTATGCCCATCTTCGAACTTAGCCTGTCGATTGCCAAGACAGATTTTGTGTGCAAATTTGAACTTTTTATCTCAATTCTATCGAGAGTTATCGTCTGGAATGACACATACATAAATATATAAATACATAAATATAAGTTACCACAGTCAATCCTCGACAAGACAAAGGACCTCATTCATCCACACCGGATGCGATAACGCCGCCACTCGAAGTCGCTGCGGATTCAGCAGAATCCACATCACAGACTCCCATTGTTGTCTTTTTCCTAAAAGATGAATCAGCTAACTCCCACTCATCAACTCCCGTATAAAAAGACTCTGTGCCCAGTACTCGCTTTTTTTTCTGTTCCCGAGCTCTGTCGCGTCGCAACGTTTTGTTCATTGAGAATAAATTGTTTTTAAAAAGTTAACTGTGTGTTCGCGAGTTATTTTTGGCGCAGTCGGTAGGACGTGTCACGAAAATTGCTTTCGGAATTATTTTAATAATTTAAAGACGCGTCCGAACTAAATTCGAATTTGAACGCGAATTCGAATTAAAACGACCCGCGACAAACCGTTACAACGGCCGGCAGAGACCACAGAAAAGCAGCCAAGGAACTGTATCCGTCGAGAAGGAGATCGTCTCAACCTGTGCGGAATGAACACCGTCCTTACAGCCCTGTAAGTAACAGACGTTATTTATTAACTAACGATCACCGTTCCCGCAGCGACGATAGCCTTTCGGATCTCCCAAACAGTGTCCTTGTAGATTCGAGTCACCAACCTCTTGAAAATTCAGTTCAAAATATGACTCACCAAGCTCAACTCTTAGCCCTCACGCCAACACAGCTACAAGAGCTGATAAACGCTGTCAGGCCCCCAATCCCGGCACGCCCTCAACCTAAACCTGACAAGTCAGACTTTAGCGGGATACCGGAATTCAATGGAGAACCTGAACTACTGTCCCAATTTATTGAACGAAGTGAAGAGCTGATAGACCACTTCTATGACGAAGATGATCCCAATAGCTATCACAATAAAGTAATATTGAATAATAATAGGGCAAAAATAAGAGGTAAAGCAGCTGTAGGTATCTACAACAATCCCATTAGTAGTTGGCCAGAAATCAAATTGGCCCTGCTAGCTAACTTCAGCGACAAAAGAGACATAGAGCATCTCATACTGGAGTTAGGGAAAATGCGCCAGGGAATGAACGAAACCCCGTTCGAGTTCCACGCCCGCGTACACAAAACCTTCACAATATTAATATCAAAATTGAAGAATTCCACTGAAGAATACACCCACACCACGTTCAAGCTCATGGAAAGGACAGCCCTACGAGGGTTCCTTATGGGACTCCATGAAGACATAGGTCGGTTATTGATAACCAAAGGACCAAAAACTCTGAACGAAGCGATCGAAATACTCACAAACGAGTACCAATTTCCGACATTACGGAAGAAATACTTAGAAAGAAAATTGCCTCAATCCTCACAAGGACCATCAACGTCCGGATCGAAGCCACCTTTCGTACAAAAACCCTTCTTCCAAAAGAAACCTCAACCACCACAATATAATAGACCACAGCAACATCCACAACAACATCCAATACCCCCGAGGAAACCATATCTCCCCTTACGAGATTCCCTCAGACCCACACAACAAAGACAAGACCCCCCATTCATTCCTCATCACCTACGAACAAAGGAAACGATGAGTTACCAGACGACATTAAACCATGAATTAGCGGAACTGGAGGAACCAGAACAAGAACAAGAACAGGATTTTTTAGAAGAAGCCGAGGAGGATCCCGATTCAACTTAATGCACCTCGAAAAACCATCAACAAATCTCCCCTACATCACTACAAATAATAAATTGAAAGTTTTAATCGATACCGGAAGTTCTAATAGTTTTGTAACGACAAAAGTGGCCCACAAAAAATTTAGGAAATTGATGAAAAAGGATGCATTTTTAGTTACTACTTCACATGGACACACTTCAGGGACACACAGTATCATGTTACCTAATATTATGCTTAATCCAAAATCAACTAACCCGCATGCTAAATGTAAGTTCTATGTATTTGACTTTCATACAAATTTCGACTTGTTGTTGGGACTTGATAATCTCCAATTATTAGAAGCCACCCTAAAATTGAAAAACAACATGATTAGTATACAAAATGAAGAAATACCCCTGGAATTTTACAAAATACCACAAAAACCGAAGACCGAACAATACACGATTCCCCCTAGATCAGGGAAACAAATCCAAATCCACCTCACAAACATAAAACAAGGAACAGCCATCATAAACCACAAAAAAGTAGGACCCTTCGAAATCCCAAATTGCCTAGTTTCTGTAGACAATCACATCGCAAGATGCATCGTCATAAATCACGCAGAAACACCTAAAACCTTGAATGTAAAAGCATTAGACTCAGCCGAATTAGTCACTGACGAATTATTTCTCGATACCCCTGAACCACGTAAGAAAAAGAAATTAGTCAACATCAACAATATTAACCTAAAGTTAAAGGCGAAAAAAATCACCCCCAATATGAGACTTGACCATTTGAACACAGAAGAAAAAACAGAACTACAAAAACTCCTTTCACAATACTCAGACATATTTTATGACCCTGACGAACCCTTGACAACGACTAATCTCACCAAACATGAAATACACACGACGGACGAAATACCCGTGTACTCCAAATCTTATCGATACCCCGAAATTTATAAAACCGAGGTAAAAAACCAAATTCAGAAAATGATACAAGACGACATAATCCAACCTTCAAATAGCCCCTATAACTCACCTCTGTGGATCGTTCCAAAAAAGGACGACGCATCAGGCAAGAAGAAATTCCGCATCGTAATAGACTATAGAGCTTTGAATCAGAAGACAATAGACGACAAATATAACCTCCCAAACATCGAAGACATCCTATCAAAATTAGGGAAATGTAAATACTTTACAACGCTCGATCTTACGTCCGGTTTTTGGCAAGTAAAGATGGAAAAATCGAGTATACCAAAAACAGCCTTCAGCACTGAAAACGGTAAATGGGAATTCAAAAAAATGCCCTTTGGATTGAAGAACGCCCCTAGTACATTCCAACGTCTCATGGATAATTGTCTTCGTGGTATTCAAAATGAAATTTGTGCTGTTTATATGGACGATATAATTGTATTCTCTTCCAGCTTACAGGAACACATAGTAAGATTGAAGACAATATTTGACCGACTCAGACAGGCTAATCTCAAGATACAACTGGACAAGACGGAATTTATGAGAAAAGAAGTGGCCTTCTTAGGACATCAGATCACGGAATCAGGCTTAAAACCAAACCCAAAGAAAATCGAAGTAATAAAAAAATTCCCCATACCAAGAAATACCAAAGAATTAAAAGGATTCCTTGGATTACTTTCGTACTATAGGAAATTCATAAAAAATTTAGCGGACATAACGAAACCACTAACCACTAGATTGAAAAAAGGAAATAGAATCAACACAGAAGATCCAGACTATATAAAGGCTTTCGAACAGTGCAAAACCCTTTTAATGAACGACCCAGTCTTAAAATATCCCGACTTCAATAGACCATTCATATTAAATACGGATGCATCAGGAGTCGCTCTCGGCGCCGTCTTATCACAAAAGCTCGATAATGAAATACACCCAGTCGCTTATGCCAGTCGCACGCTAAACGACACCGAAAGAAAATTATCTACGATAGAACGCGAACTTTTAGCTTGCGTTTGGGCCTGCCAACATTTTCGACCCTACTTATACGGCCGAAAATTCACATTAGAGACAGACCACCAACCCCTTCAATGGCTCCACTCATTAAAAGAACCGAATTCCAAACTCTTTAGATGGAAACTCCGTCTTGAAGAATTTGACTTCGAAATAAAATACAAAAAGGGAAAACACAACGGAAACGCCGATGCACTCTCGAGAATAGAAATACACAACACAGAGATCACTAACACAGACAAACAAATATCCCCTTCACTCATAGTAAATCTCGACGAAGAAGACACAGAAACAAATATAGACACAATACACTCAGACAAAGAAGGAAAAGACATATCTTTAATACCAATAAAAAACAACGCTATCAACCACAGTAAAAACCAGATAATTATAGCAGTTGGCGAACAATTCAATACCGATGTAAAAACCGAACACTTATTCAAAAAAGAAAAAACTAGGATAACAGTTAAATTTCCCCAAAGAAATTTAGAAAAAGAAATTACCCAATTCCTTATAGAATATTTGAACCCAAAAACACCATACGGAATATTTTTCGAGACCGACATCTACCCATTATTCGCCTCAATATTTATGGAAAAATTTAAATCATCCGAATTGAAACTCACCAAACACACGGAAAAATTACTAGACGTTGAAGATAAAGAGGACCAAATTAACATCATACTATACAATCACAGACAGGAAAGATTTCATCGTGGCATTGACGAAACATACCAACACATAAAACGGATCTACTTCTGGCCCAATTTAAAGAACGATATTACCAACGTCATAAATCGATGCGAACTATGCTTAAAATGCAAATATGAACGCAGACCCCTAAAACCTGCCTTTAATGTAACACATACCCCTTCACGACCATTTGAAACGGTGCACATAGATACTCTCACGATAGAAAGACAGAAATTCTTAACAATAATTGATAAATTTTCAAAATATGCTCAAGCATATCCATTAAAATCCCTAAACAACATCGAGATAACGAAAAAACTCTTGACCTTCATATCCCACCATGGAAACCCCGAAGAAATAATTATGGACAACGGCAACGAGTTCAGTTCATCTATTGTAAGAGAATTCCTCAAGGTCCAGAATATCAAAATTCATTTCACTTGTACCCAGAATCCCAATTCAAACTCCACCATTGAAAGATTTCACTCCACAATAATAGAAACAATTAGACTTATGACGGAAAGTGACGAGTTTAAACACACCCCCATAAAGGAACGTTTTAAATACGCGATAATCACGTACAATAACAGCATACACAGTAGTACAGGAGTCACACCATATGAAATAATTAACGGAACGTTAGGATCACAAAACCCGATTCCACCTGACATCGAGACAAAACTTACTAACATCTATATCTCCGACCACAAGGAAAAGGTTAATAAATTATACGAGATCCTACACGACAAACAACAAAACAAGAAAGAACAGATTATTGACAAATTAAATGAAAAACGTGAAAAAACATTACCTGATATACCGACGGAAGTATTTGTGGAATCTAAACAAATACAAGACAAAACTAAACGGAAGTACAATAAAGAAACCATCAAGAACATAAACCCGATTAGGAAAACCGCCGAAATTGAACCACGACACCACAACACCCGTACCAAAATTCATTTAAAAAACGTCAAAAGACCTAGAGCAATAAAGACAAAACCTATCAAAACACTAGACTCCGACGAAGTAAAACCCGACGAACCAAAACCCGACGAACAAAAATCCGACAAACAAAGAATAGAACCCAGAACAAAATTATCAGCAGACGATCTCGAAACCATTAAAGGTTCTAATTGGTTTAACGACCAAGTAATAAATCTTTATATGGAATTAATCAATATCAGGAGCAAAACCAACCTTAAACTACCCAACACATACGCTTTCAACACCTTCCTGTACGTATCCTATTTACGAGGTTACGATCATGTAAGGAATTATACGAAGAAAATCGACCTTTCAGAAAAGGATTTAATATTGATCCCCATTCATGAAAACGCTCACTGGAGACTTGTATCTGTCAAACCCAAACAAAAGACAATAAATTATTACGACTCATTAGGGTACAATGGCTCTCAAATACTCGAAACTATATTCCGATACTTGAAGGATGACTTGCAAGATAAAATCAACCAAACTATAGAACGATCAGAATGGACTCTACATGCAGTAACCCCAATACCACGTCAAACTAACAGTTACGATTGTGGACCGTTCACCTGCAAATATGCCGACCTTTTATCACAAGATAAACCGCTTAAATTCACTTCACAAAATTTGCGTGATGAAATTCACGACAACGTCACCAATAAACACTTAAATTCTTAACTTTAATTTCAGACTCATTACGGGCACCCTTGCTGCCGAGATCCACAACGTCGACCAAAGTGGAGGACTGATACCCATCAACTTAGGACCAGCATACACTGAAACCGAGGAACACCTCATGATCATACACTACGACATTAAGACACTACACACCTCGCTGAACGACCTACAATCATCTTTCATAAAACTCAAGCGAAAACTCCAACAGAAATCATCACAAACACTTAACGAATACGTACACACCATCGAAGCGAATTTGCAAATTGCAAACGAAAAAATTCAAAACTTACAACCCCGTCAAGACATTAAAATCAGCCAGCGCTCTAAGAGAGGCCTAATCAACGGATTAGGATCAGTCATCAAATTTATTACCGGAAACCTTGACGAAAAAGATAGGATAAAGTACGACAAAATAATCAAAACCCTATCTGAAAGAAACACTCAAACAAACGTACGACTGAATAAAGAACACCGACTATTAACAGGACTAATACGAAAATATAACGAAACAATCAATAACTTGAACCTGAACAACCAAGAAATAAGAGCTAAATTGAAAGCTCAATCAGAGCTCACCATTGAATTTAATGCCGCACGAATGCGCGAAATTGCATCTCTAATTATATCAAACTTGAACGTTATCATAAACCAACAACGCGAATTTGAAACTTCCTTAGCCTTCTGCAAAATTGGGATAACACACCCTAGTATAGTCCCACTTCAAGCTTTCGAAGCAGAATTAACAGAAATTGCAAAGGAAAATCGTAGAAACAATCTAAAAATGTTCAACAACACAATAGAATACGAGCTAAACTCCAAAACTATTTGTTCACTAACCAATGACCAAATATTGTATATAATAAGAATACCAGTCTTTGTTGATACTGGACTACAACTATATCTACTCCAACCTGTACCCATTATAAAAGGTACAGACTATGTAACCATTATACCTAAGAACAAATTTATCCTAGTGGATAACAGTTACACTATTAAATACGCCACTAACAAATTATGTTATAAAACTAACAATAACTATTATTATTGCGACAATGAACAATTATGTGAAGAGACGTCCACCTGTTCTCAAAATATAATAAAGAATAATACCCTATCAGGATGTCAATTTACGAAAATTCAAATTAAAGTCCCCTTTCACTCATTAATACCCGAATCAGGTCATATCATCATAACGGCCCCACATGAGGCCATATTAGAAGACAAAACCCCAGAAGGGAACATTCTAACCCGCATCAATGGCACTTGGATAATTCAACCATCAACGGATGAAATCCTCCTAAATAACATCCCCATAAAATCGACAAATTCAATCAAAACCAAACTGAGGATACCTCTAATCCCTCTCAATGAAATTTCAAACCTGAACATTAATCCTATGGAATTAAATTTAAAGGAGTTCTCCAGTATTCCCCAATTCGATGAACGATGGCCCTCTCTAAATACCAATGACGTCGCTTTCGACTATGACTATGTACATTTCCTAGTAAGTCCAACGTATGTCATATTAACCATATTTTTATTAATTGTACTCGGTTGTGCGTACTATAAACAAAAACGGAAAACCCCATTAATAACACAACCTGCCAGTTATCCGTTACAGTTCGCACAGTGACTCATCCCCGCGCTGCAACTCAGCACAGTGACTCATCCCCGTGCTTCAATCTAGGGCGAGAGGAGTTACCACAGTCAATCCTCGACAAGACAAAGGACCTCATTCATCCACACCGGATGCGATAACGCCGCCACTCGAAGTCGCTGCGGATTCAGCAGAATCCACATCACAGACTCCCATTGTTGTCTTTTTCCTAAAAGATGAATCAGCTAACTCCCACTCATCAACTCCCGTATAAAAAGACTCTGTGCCCAGTACTCGCTTTTTTTTCTGTTCCCGAGCTCTGTCGCGTCGCAACGTTTTGTTCATTGAGAATAAATTGTTTTTAAAAAGTTAACTGTGTGTTCGCGAGTTATTTTTTATATACATATGATTTTTTGTGTCTTTTGGCAGTGAATTCAGGATGGTCTGAAACGGATTTTGGTATAAAAATTTTGCGGAATTTCGAGTTTTAAAAATTTTGGACCGAGAACAATAGCTTCCTTTTCTTCGAAAATTCGCTCATAGGTAGTTTTTTTCTGGGCGTCTGGAGGTTGACCCACCTAGCGGCCGTTTTCGACGCGAAAGTTTAGTGTTTTTCCTAAACCTTTGCGCGCTCACTGTTTTTTATTTATTTATTTATTTATTTATTATGTTACATATTCTTTATACACAAATAATGACAAATTAACAAATCTCCTAACATTATTGTGGGCAATAGGCATAAGCCTGTGTCGCCTCACAAGAGTTGCGCCAAACTTAATTAATCTTAATTATTTACATTTCTCTTCATGAATAATAACTTAATAAACATCAATTTCCTATATATACATACTAAAAATAATATTTTCTACCTCCGTAATGCCTATTTTTATCAACCACTCATATATTTTCTTTTTATATACATTACGGGCGTATTGTAGTGGGGACTTAAGTGGAGAATCCACCGCACGATGAACCATGTATACCATATATTGAGGGCTTCTAGTCGTAATTGACAGCGTGGGTTTCGGTGGAATAACATTTCCGTCTGATCTAAACCGAGTCAAGTGTGCATGTTGATGACTGTTATACACCACGCTCGGGTCACGATGCAACATAAGCAACAAAGACTTTAGAAATAGCTGGCGGGGGGTAAAAACTTTACACTCTTTAAACAATTCCAATGTTGAATACAAACGTGGTTTGTTCATAATAATTTTTAATATATCTCTCTGTACCACGTTTATTTTTTCCAAATGCGTCGAGTAAGAGCCTCCCCACACAACAATTCCATATTGCATAATTGACTGAACTAATGCCAAATAAATTAACCGAAGCTTATCACGTCTAAGAACTTTTCTGGCATGGTAAAATACATACACTAGCCGCCTCAACTTCTTATAAACAATCTCAATATGTTTCTTCCATTTCTGATCTTCCTCTATCATGATACCCAGATAACGATAACATTTGACCCTCTCTAAAGGGGAGCATGAACACTTGGATGAAACAGTACAGCTATGCGCTATCAAACTATGATTCCCAAGGTAATAACTGTCGTTTTTTTCTCCTATCAGCAGATATTTTGTTTTACTCACATTTAATGTAAGAATGCTTTGGGAAAACCAATTTTGAAGCACATTCAAAGCCTGCTGTGCATCAGAGAAAACCCTGTCCCATGTATCCCCAGTGATTAGGACTGACGTATCATCTGCATACAAGTATATTTTGTGGTTAGGCAAACTCAGGGGCAAAGCATTAATATAAATTAGGAATAATGTAGCGCTCAATGTCCCACCCTGTATCACCCCATAGTCTATTCCCTTGGTTTCACTTGAAAAATTTTCCAACAGAGACCACCTGCCTTCTATTCGAAAGGTAACTGGAGAACCATTTAAGCGCTTCATTCCTAATCCCTAAATTATTCATTCGGTTTAGCAGGATATCTCTATTAATAGTGTCAAAACATTTTGACAGATCACAGAACAATAGGATTCCCTTCTTTTTTTTGTCCCTTATCTGATGAAGGTCACCCGTCAAATCAAACAATGCCTGATCTACTCCTCTACTGTGAACGAACGGCTGTTCGCACAAAAATCCAATTGGTCTTAAAAGATTCGTAATTTTTCAGGTCATTCAAAAGTGAACTATACATTGCTATACAAGCTCTTTGGAACATCATATGGCTTAAGTGATGTCGAGTTTGTTGTTCTGAGATGCGTTTCGTGCTACGGAAATGAAGGTAATTTCGAATGTTTGTTGGTAGGTACTTCTTTTATAGAAAATTAATTTTTATTACCGACGTAGTATTAAAAACCCCAGAATTTTATCGTATTAATTAATCATAAATAATAATAATTATCATTATTAATAAATACGAATTATTAATACCTAACAATAAATTATAATAATTTTCACTAGGTACTTGATAATTAGTGATAATTTATAATAACATTTAGGATCTAGACATTTAGACCTAGTGATCTAGACAGAAGGGTGATCTGTACAAAGAAGATAATGAACCGTTGTGTCAAGAATTTGCAGAGTTTTTTTATTCGATTTTCTGAATCTACGTATCTTGAAACGTAAACCAACAAATTTTGAGGGGGGGTTAAAATTTTTTTTTCTTTGGGCGATTCCAATGGTTCATTATCGAAGATAATAAACCAATAGAAAGCATTAGAAATTTGAATGAATTTGAATTAGAAATTTTTTGAAAATTTGTTGCATTTTTTCTTGGGGATTGTGCAAATTTTTGTTGTTGAGAATCATTACAATAATTGTAATTATTGGTGTCGAAGAGAAAGTGGAAAGAGAAAGTTTGTAAAAGGTAAAACGCACGTTTTTATACCAAAAATCGCGAATAACTCGAGAACCGTTGGGAAAAGTGACAAAGTGCGCTCCCCTCATTCGAAAGCCCATAAAATTTCCTATCGATCCTTAAACAGCGCCTCTCTACGACAATTTTTCTGACCACCGTTCAACTTTGATGTTTTCGGAAATTAGCCAAATCAGTAGATGTGGAATTTATTCACGTATTTTTGGCTGTAGATTAGTCGAATCGATTGAGATTTAGTTCAAAATTATTGAGCATATACTAGACAACCTAGCGGACATTTTAAGACCAACCGCACCAATTTCCATCAATTTTGACGGCAGTTATTGTTGAAAATACAAAAATCACCATAACTCCTTTATTTTACCCCTTACGAAGCTCATTTTGATATCAAATTAAACAGTTTTAAAAGCTGAATACAACTAAAAAAGAAAATCTGAAAAATCTTCAATTTCGAAGGAGTTCTGACCATTTGAAATTCCTAAAAATTACTATTTCCTCCCTAATTGGGGGGGAAATGGGGGGAGGGAGAAAAAATTGTCAAAAGGCACTCCCTAGGAGCATAACAAACGTGTGTGCAAAATTTCAGCTCGATCGGATTTGTCTGCTGGGCTGTAGCCCCGTCAATGAACAACAACAACAACGACAACAAGAAGAACACGAAAAACGTGAAAAATAGTGGTTTTAAAACTGTTATACCCCCGACACCCGATGTTCCCGAGAGCTGAAATTTGGTTTACGTCCTCACGTGCCCCTGGAGAGTTGGTGTACAAAAAATCAACTCTCGAGACACTCAGGGGACCGAGCTACGGGATGGTGAAAACCCCAACTTGTTCCGTCGCGTAATCAGTGCCTCAGTCGCTTCGGTTTTCAGGGCTTCGGTTTTCTTGGCGGGCGGGACGCTCCCGCGTCCCTAGATCCTGGAATCATGTATGATCGGAGACCTAACATGACTGTTGGTAGTTTGGCAACCCAGTCTCCATCCATTTGTGCACGTAAGGCTGCTTTGAGTACTCGATGCCAGCGTTCTACGGCTCCGTTGGCTGCTGGATGGTAATGGGTTAAATCTTTTATAAGGCTCGGTCTCAAGGTTAAATGAAGCTCTGTGCAAAATTTCAAGTCAATCGGTGAACATGGAGAGGCCTGTCTGAACAAGGAGAAGGAGAGGAAGAACAAGGTAAGGCCGAAAAACCGGGTTTTTGAAGTTATCTAACTCAGCTCCCTTTAGACTTAGCGACTTGAAACTTTCAGGGCTTTCTAATATCCACTCCAAGAAGACCCACACTAATTTTCAACTTGGTCGGTGAAATAGGAGCCGAGGTATGGATACCAAGCAAACACGTTTCTTGACGTCCGGTAAACATACACTCGGTACCGTTCGTTTTCTCAACTTCTTTCCTTGTCGGGGCGGAACGCGACCGCGTTCCTAGATTCGGCATTTAGCCGATGACCCAAGGACGAAAAGAAGTCATTAATTGTGTTCGCTATACTTACATTCAGGGTTCGTTACTACTTCGTTTCCATTGGTTATTAATTTATCTATTTCTACTGGTTGTTTAGTCTCTCCAAGAGCATGATTAATAACTTTCCACACTTGGGGCGTACTTGTAGTTTTCTCAATTTCTGATTCAAAGTAAGAGTTTTTTGCTGCTTCTATGACGGTTTTTAGCTTATTCATGTACTTAACGTGTTGTCTACGAAGTTCTTCGTTATCCAGCTGCCTTTTGTACAGTTTTGCAAGTCAACACGTTTGTTTATTGAGCTAATTGACCATCTGTAATCCAGGGCTTAAGCTTTCGTGTTTTGTGATTATTATGGGTTACCTTGAATGTTGTGGACGTTTGTTTTATAATATGAATGAAGGTATCATAAGCTATATTTGTATCACTCTGAGAATAAACCACTAAGCAGTCTATGTTTCTTATTATGGACTGTAAATTATTTTAGTTTATCAATGTTAATTATTTTAGATGGCCGCGCTGCGCTTGGGTCTGATAAGGGATTATGTTTTATAAGATTCCCTATCTTGAATGCCACAGATAGATGATCTGTTATATATGAATTAAAAATAGCTGAATTTGAGAGTTTGAAAACAATTGATGGCGATTTCACCATTATAATATAATGGTCAAGACATAATATGTCTTGACCATTATATTATAATATTATTATGTCAAGACACGATTTTCACTCTAGTGGGAACGTCTATCAACTTGAGTAACCATTTTTAAGCATAAAATCATAATATTAGGCAACCTGATCGTCTCTAACTACCTACATCTAAAAATGTTCAAGTGAATGAGGAGACAGGGTCTGAGTGGGATCTCTACATACCTATCACTGTGAGTTTTAGGTTTTTAGGTCGGTGTGTATTTCATTCGCCTCGTAAACAATAACACCGCAGGCCTTGTTGATGGTCGATGATGAGGATGAAACATATTGTCAGTCCTGACCCGTTCATACAGTTCATGAATACCTTATTGGGGACATGCGTTTGGACCAATTGAAGAGTGTCCGCGAGTGTCAGATCACCTTCAACGACCACACAGCTGGGGAGGCTGCGCTGTCATCTCGTGCTCTCGGCTTTTTAGACGCCGTTCCCGTGAGTTTGACTGCGTCCCTGCCATGATTACCCTTTGTAAGGCCCTCGTGCTTCTTGTTATGGAGTTCTCATGCGTGGTGTGGAGCCCCTTCCTGACTGGACCGTGTGCATCGTGCCTTCCCGCGCCTTTCGGCATTTAAAAACCATTTCCCATGGGATGAGCTCGATTATGCAGGACCGCTGTCGACTTGTTCCACCACCAGTAGCGGTGCGTGGGCTCTGAAAATGGTGGGCCACCAAATTCGGAACACAAATTAACAGCTTTTTCTACAAAATACCTGTAAATGTTTTCCAACAGGAGTCTTCTTATGAGAAATGGGTGTATTTTAATCAACCGCAGCTCTTAGCAAGTCAGAATGTAAGCTCTGTGTTCACAGTAGTTCTGACCAGTACCCGGGATTACCAGAAGCTATAGCTTCATACGAGGAGGTGGCTGCGGAGCAATCCCACCCACCCACCCACTTCCATAAATAAAATATGTACAAAAATGTGTGAAGACAACGTACAAAAATATGAGTAATGTCATTAGGTAGGTAGCCACCACCACTTTCAGAGCACACAAGAAAGAGATCACGAGTTAGGACCATAACATTATGACTGAAGAATATAGTGACTAGATTATTCATGGCTAGAGTAATGACTAGAACCAAAGTACTAAAGAAATGACTAAGTAAAGACTAACGAGATTAATGGCAGACAAAAGAAATGAGAACTAGAGTAAAGGTAAAGAAATGAAAAGACTAAGCGAACGAAAAAAAAGCAAATAACACTACAAATACTTAACTTTATTGTACGAAGCAGAAATATTTCAACGTTTTAGGCTCAATAAATACAGTAACTGTAAAATTAAGACACTATTACTGACAAAGGGTCTATACTTACAAATATATGTACTAAATTTAAGATTGCTTCGTATAAAACTGTAAATAATTATGTACTTATATTATTAACGTTAATAAACATGGTTTCTTCTTCTTCTTCTTCTTCTTCTTCTGACAAAGGAATTCCATTAAAAAACTAAGGAATTAAAATTTATAAGTAAAATCCAGCCTTCGTTCTTTTAGAGATGAGAAGTACTCTATAACTTTCTTATTGAAATCAGAAAAATTAGCAATCATTTCCTTCTCTACTGACAACATCGTCAAAGCATTAAGTCTCTCTTGGGTCATAGTTGATCGAATAAACGTTTTTATTCTTTTAAGGGTAGAAAAACAACGTTCAGCTTCTGCAGAAGTCATTGGAATTGTAATCAATAATGTTAGTAGTTTCTCAGTTTCAGAATAGGTATCAACTAAATTATTGTTGTGCAAAAACAACAGAAATGGTATTGCGCCTGTGAAATGAGTAAAATCGGTTCTCTGATAAATTGTCACCAATTCAGTTTTAAGTTTCCGAGATTCTAGGATAGAGTAAGCAGTGACCGTGTTTTCAAAATCTTCAGTTGGAAAACATTTTGAAAAATTCGGAAAACTTGCATTATCAAGCAGTCTTGAAGCTGCCAAATGCCCCCTGAACGAATATCTGCTTCTAGCTTGAGCAATGATAATATCACACACCTCCACTGCAGTACCTAACCGGTTCATTTTTACTTCGGGACCTAGTTTCCTATTTTTGTATCCTGACGGTTGACTAGAATAATCTAAACTGCTACTGGAATTTCTTACAGCAGAAATTTCATTGGAAATTCGTACTCTCTGTAATCCTATAGCCCGTTCAAAATCGTTTACATTTTTTAGAGCCTGAACTGGGTCACAATTTCGAGCTTGCATCTGACTATACAAAATATCAACGTGGGGCATCACAGCATGAAAAAATTCTAACCAGTAAAGAAAAGCCTCATCCTTGAGCTGAGATAGAAGGCCAGTAGCTTCTCGAACCGTGATATCGTTGGATTCTCGATCATCACAAATCGTTTCTAAACATTCCTCAAGTACATCTCGGTATTCGTAAACGGTTTGTACAAGTCTAGAATTAAAATTCCACCTCGTGTTCGAAGGACGCGGCAACCTACGACTATTTTCGATGGAATCAAGAATTCTAGTTCTCAGGGGAGAACGTGAGAAAAATGACGAAAACCCAGTCAAATTAAGGAAAAATCGACGAACTTGGGGGCTGCCGGAAGCAGCTTGAAGCATTATTAAATTGAGTTGGTGAGCGTAACAGTGTACGAAATTTGCGAAAGGATATTCGTCCTGAACGCGTTTTTGAACACCACGAGTTCCCCCACTCATAACTGCAGCACCATCGTAAGTTTGACAAACCAATTTTGAACGATCAAGACCTAGAATGGTGCGTAGCTGTTCTAGAATTATTGATGCCAAGCTTTCAGCATTACAGGCTGCAGGGTTAAAAAGACCATAGAATCGCTCGACAACTTTATTGTTGGATAGTAAGTAACGAAAAATTATTACAAACTGAGCTTTATTCGAAACATCGGTCGTTTTGTCTGCTTGTATAGCAATGAACTTAGCACTAGCAATTTCGTTATGAATTACCTCACGACTGACATGCAACATGCAATCGAGCAGCTCATTCTGAATGGTGTTCGACGTTCCTTTAAAAACGGTTGACTTGTCTAAATGGTCCTTCAAAATCAAATCAAATTTGGCAGTCAGATCCACCAATCCTAAGAAAACTCCTCTGTTAAGGGACTCCTGTTTCTCACTATGTCCTCTGAGTCCCAGTTCGTGCAAACCACAAAATTTAATACAATCTATGAGGCTAGAAAGAACATGCCGGTTACGGTCGACTTGTTCATTATGACGTCTGATGGCAAGTTGATGGGCTGAATCCAACTGAGTAGCGATATTAGCCCTACCAAGCAATGCAAAATCAGTGCTACTTTTGACGTGAACTTTACTTGACTCGTGTACCTTGACTTTTTCTGGCAGGTGTTTCAAATCAGTGACACCTTTAATCGTCCATGCCTGTTCACCACCCAATAATAAACAGCGAAAGCAGAAGAATGCATTTTTAATGGGACATCCTGTGAGCCACTCAGCTTTGTTATACATGTCAACATTGAACTTCCTCAAGGCAGCAACACCCTTTCCTTTATTTACTGCCTGAGTAATATTCAGCAAAGGCCTATCTCTTCCTAAACTTTTAATCATCACCCGATCCTCGTAGGAAAACGTCGAAAACTTCGACTGTAAGTTAGCCACCGAATTCATGTGGTACAAAAATACAGAAACAAATAAACTAAACATCAACTAAAAACTAGAAGCTAGGTACTTATCTGTGTATGTTTACGTTGATCAATCCACAAGACCACAGACAAGAAACAACGCACTTAATTACCACAAAAAAATCCAAATCTGTCACGGGAACTCTGTTATGACGAAATAAGTGATTCACAAGTTTTACTATCGAGATAACAAGATGAATTGAAACGATCGAATCGATTGTGAACACAAACGATTTTTTTATGGAAATGTGGGCCCCGGGCCGGAACGAGGCGTGGCTTACCGAATTTTTACTCTACTGAGCATGCGCAGGGAGGCCACTTCGTAAAGCGTCGTGTCCGTTGCCATGCCAATACCCGGTCCCAGGGCCCCTGAAGCGTAGGTTTCGATTTCGATTGCAAAACATCGATTACTGTCGATATATTCTGATAGAATGATCGAATATCGTTCTTCTTCTTCTTCTTCCCAGTTACTTGTCTTGGCCGCAGCCATGCTGGACATAGGTTGGGACAGAGAGAGAGAGAACTCTTTGACTTCGTGAAAATGCTAGGTGCAGTATACGGAACGATATTCGAATGCCAACTGGGTGGCATATTTTTTTTGTCGAGTTTTTTGTGTTTCTGGATGCCGGGGCAGTGACCCAAGTGGCCTTATGGACGCAACGCCCCTGTCCACCACCCTCTCCATGTTCAGTTTTCAACATGTTTTATTTTCATCAACGAACAATAATTCACAACGATAATAAATAAACACAATACGGCTTTAGCTTTTGCTATCCGCCGGGGTCGCGCGTCTTCACCATCGAAACAATTTTTGAGTAGATACCACAAGGACATATGCAAACAAACATAGACGTAAATAAACAGATGAGTTGGCGACTTGCAATATATATACGTCGCTGTATGAGTTGTGATACATGAAACTTTTATCAATTCATATTAATTTCCAATTAATTATTAGGTATTAATTAACTAATTCCTACTCCTTCAAGTTCCCTTCTTAGGTCCCTTCTATTAATAACATATATTATTTTTGTTGTAAAAAAAAAAAAAAAAAAAATTCTCAAGTTATTATTATTCATTCATTACTTCTTATTTATCAATCAATTCCATATTAATCAATTCATTTTTATTGACAGAATCTCCCTTTTATTTTATTGTGCTCTTATGAATTTCCAAAGGGATTTCTGACAGACTCTATCAACTATTGAAGTTATACCTGTCAATCCACTCCTTTCTGTACCTCAACGCAGCGATCACAAACCACCCCAGCCTAATCCAATTCTTTCCATTTAAAAATTCTGTCGCCAACTGATTGGACATAAACCCAGTGCCTAACAGATTCTTTCGTAATCCAATCAAAATAGAACACCTTGCGAGAAAGTGCAGAAGGTCTTCGTCCTCACCAGAATTGCACATAGCACATCCACCCTCTCCATGTTGTCTAGTCCAGCCTGCGTGGTTTTCTCCTACAGCGCCTCCTGAAGCGCTCACTACACAACCCCCCCCCCCCACATAGATTTTGGGCTCGACCCTTATTGTAAATAAATAAATGAAAATCTGTCAGTAAGTCAAGAACAAGCCACTAAACCAGTCAGGGAACCAAGAAATGAAAAAGCTGAGATGATGCTTAGTTAGCTAATGACGCGCCATTATCGCAAGTGGTTACACCAATACTGTATGGAGAAATCCACCATTTGACACAAGGTGTAGAGACCTACATTAGAAGAAATCTGTGTTTGAAATTTGAGGAAACGTCTTATTTTCGTAAGTAAGAAGATGAACCACTTTACGAGGAAGTAATTATAGAAACTCGAAGTACCTTGAAAGAAAGCTCGAAGTTCTCACCACCCCAAACAAGGAGACCAGGATCGTAAGCACCAAGTTCCAGAAAATATTCTCTGTTGATAGCAAACAGCCCTCCAGCGTGTGTCGGTGATCTTAAATGAGAAAATATCAATTTATTTTATGAGCGAAGTTTTTGCAATGGCTTGAAAATTGTAGTAAACGATATTTTGAAAACATTTTAGAATCAAATCCATTGTGGAGCATTCTGAATTCAACTCAGGATTTCATTGTGTTCAATGTTTGTATGCCCTAGAAATATCCTTTCTAGACACCATCAACCTCTGGAAAACGGGTTTCAAAGGTTCCCTTCGAGGTCAACCATTACAATACTTTGCGCAAAAAAGGCGGTAAACTGAGATGCGTAAGGCGACTAGTTTACCACCAACATCATCACCACCATCATACTATAATAGCAACTCACTTGTAAGGTTCACTGTGATGAGCTCTAGCATTGATTTCTCTAGCAGGAAGATCATTTTCTTTATAGAGCATGCCCCATTCGAAGATTCCCCTGAAGTGATGTCCTTCCTCATAGACAGGGCGCACTTCAAAATGCTGGTGGTCTATGCCATCAATAACTGGTACGGTCATTGTCGTTCTGAAAATAGTAACATTACCCACTGGTTAGGAACGAAATATCAGAAGTCAGCTAGACTACCAACCCACACAACTTCACTTATACAAATCGTCGCTTTGTCAAAAATGCGATTTTTACACCAGTCGATTCAAATTTTCGCGCCTCGTAGGCCAGTGATCACAGTTTCATTTTTTTAAATCGTCTGGAGGTCTAAAATCGCTTAGATGTGAACACCACTTATCTACAATGATAAAACAATACTACGTATCTAACAGGGTGATTCCACTAAAAGTGGCAAATTCATGTCTTTTCTCTTTTTCTCGGAGACTATTAGGAGTATTGCAACGGGACAAAAAGCATTGAATAGAGAATGATATTCCCCAGACCATACACGATTTCTGTTTCGAAATAAACGATTAGCAAGCTCAGAAAAATTAGCAACATAGCCCAAATGTCATTCCCCTGGCATGTCCGATCCCCAAGGTGCAATACTTCTCCAAGCTACAGCAGTTGTTCAATTTGAGTTCTGGAATACTGCAAAGACCCATGTGCTCATCAAGTCGTCTACTATAAACACCTTTGTTTTCATAATTTTAGATGCATAGGATGCATATTTATGCATCAAGAATAGTGTGTCTCACAAGTTTTGGGTCATTCCCGTGTAAAATCTTGCAATCTCAGTTAAAGGGAAACTATTACAGTTGTGGGAATTTCGAAAACGGGGGTTGGCAGTTCTGTTACTCAAGAACTCGCCTCAACCCGACCCTAAGCTCAGTGTGTCTTGTGAGGCCGGTGCCAGCAGATCGACCCTCAGATTCTTGGTGAGTATTTTTAATGTTTGTCATTCCCCTGTTATCCATAACTTACCTATTTGAAGTAATCGATTGTTTTTTCTTCCACCATTGTTTAGGTCAGCTGGTGGGCCTTCAGTAAATTATTTTGCCATATTTTACATAATCACTAGGAGGGGGAAAAATGAAAAAAATGGTGTATTGTCATTCCCCTGTGCGTCATTCCCCTGGATAATTGGGTTGGTGGGCATTCCAGGGGAAGGACCGGTTACCTGGGGATTGACCATTTCTTCTAAAAATCCTTGGCATTGCAACTGCTGCTTGGTTTTCTTGACCTTATTTTTTCAACTTTGCAGATCAAATAGACTTTTACAATTATGGCAAAGACGAAAAAGTCAAAAGAAGAAGTCCTGAAGTAGAACAGAGAAAAGGAAAGAGCAAGATACAAACGCATTAAAGAAGATCCAGAATTACAAGCTAAAATTACTACAAATACTACAATACAGAAGTGCAATCATTTCATTTTGGAGGAAGTCGCAGTCAGATTTCTGTCCACACTGTGGTGGTCTACTATAGACTGGACTACTTCTTCCCTGTGCAAACAAAAGCCATTTGCTCTCTGAGCGACAACTTGGATCACACACCACCAGGAATATGGGCTCACCTCCAACCAGTCTTCGAAATCATCAAATCGTGTGCCACCTCTGTGAAGAAAATTCATTTTCTCTCCGATGGTATCACGACCCAATATAGAAATAAAGCTTTGTTTTTTCTGATTTCGAGAGGGCTCACAGCTCATTTCCCATCGATTGAAGTTATCACTGGAAATTTTTCTGAGTCAGGACATGGGAAAGGTGCCCCGGGTGGCTGCCTCAAACGGACTGCAGACCGACTGGTAGCTGAGGGGCGAGATATTGCAGATCTGGATTCATTGGTCACTGAACTTGGCAAAAGTATCAAGAAGGTCAGTTATCTTCAAACAATATATATTTTCCTTTTTCTTTGTAATTCAATTCAGATCTATGTTTGTTTTTATACGGAATACATTAACTTTTCATTTCAATTCATTTCAGGTCTCACTCTTCGTTGTCGCCAGCAATGAGATAGAAAGTGCTCGGGCGTTGATCCCAACAAATATTGGAGCATTCAAGGGAACCTTTTGGGTTCATCAATTTGTTCCTCAGCCTCGGATTTCTGCAGACGTTAATTTCAACACCCTGAGCTGCTTCGACTGCACCAAATACAGGATTGGTATGAATTCTTACGAGGATTCACCCAGCGATCACCACGATCTGGAACCAAGCTCTTTTGTGGCTGTGGTGATCGAAGAAAATACCCACACACCCACTGAGCCTGAAACTCAAATTGAAGAAAGATTCCGCCCCCTTCACCTATTCAGGACCAAATTCCTGCAGATGGGGACTTCCTGCTTATTCGTTTTATTGTAGGGAAAAAGATTATTTTTTTATATTGGATGTGTAAAAAATGCTGCATTGGACAATGAGACTTCAACTTACGAAGAAAGTTTTTTGAGAAAAAAGGAGAAAACTATTTTGTATATCCAAACGTTCCTGACCTTTCAATCGTAGCTCTAAGTGACGTTGTGGCAAAGTTGCCCTCCCTCCGTACAACTCGAGGGAGGTTGTACTTTGAAACTGATTTTTCTAATTTTAATGTTCGCTAGAAATAATTCCCATTTAATGCATTTGTTTCAAAATGTTTATATCACGATTTGTATTTTTTTTTTCTCAAGAAGATCCTTTTGCTTTATATTTTTTATATAGATTAAAAGTTTGTATTTTTTGGGTTCCAAGAAACGTCGGTATTTAACCAAAAGAAAAGGGTCTTCCTAAATAATAATGAAAAGACTAATTATTTGTGATATTATTCTAAGATAGCTGAGATTTAGTTTTTTTATACTTTTCATACGTCTACCTACTTATGCATCAAATGCATAAGTAGGTAGACGTATGAAATTTTCTGAACTGTGATTTTCTAGTTTGAGGCTACCTCTTGTGATTTAATAGACTGAATTATTTTACCCAATTTGATGCTAAAGTTTTATATTACGTTAAATTATACACAGTTCTGATACCTTTCTCTTAATTTTGTCATTCCCCTGTATACTTTGTCATTCCCCTGGACCATTGCCTTTTTATGATGGCTGTGTACCCCCTCTGGGTGAATAAAGTGTACTGCTGGTATACAGGTTTCATTCGTACATAATAAAAAGAACATTTAAGCGTCGGAAAACATTCAAAATGTCGCTAAAGACATCACGATATTTGCAAGCTTGGAATTTGCCACTTTTAGTGGAATCACCCAACAAACAATCCCACCCTGTCATCTGCCTCAACTGGTTTCGCTGTTCGTCCAATTCGAGTGGAGGAAATTATTGAATAGTGATTATTATAATAAACTAACCTGCTTTTAAAGCAGTAGGTATTATATTATAATACCTAACTATATAATATATAGTTTCATATTATGAAACACTTACTAGACTATCAATTTTGGTGAAAAGTAGGGCCAAACTCACCTTTGAACCGTATCGTTTAAAGAGAGAGTATCATTTCAACACCCTTCGAGGTATGGCCCGTCCGTCATAGAGAACGGGAGCCCAACCCGAGTCGGTTGATAATGAAGTGACTATCCAGCTCACACGGTACTTCGTTGGGTCTTATCAGACCAAGCGACTGGGATCGGTAATGCGTATCATTCCGAGTAGGCGTCAACAAGCCTGCCTAAAATTCGAACCTCTACCACTGGTCCAGCTCAGCTTTTCGAAGTGAGTTGGTCGGGGGCCGTTTCGCTTAAGCCTATTGAGTATCTCGTTTAGACCTACCGCTCAATCCTGAGTGTGTTTACGGGTTTCAAGGGAGAAAGAACGGTTTTCGAAACTCTGGGTTCGAGGCGGCTGTCCACTCTGGTTGATCCTGCCAGTAGTCATATGCTTGTCTCAAAGCTTAAGCCATGCAAGTCTCAGTACAAACTGTATTAAAGTGAAACCGCAAAAGGCTCAGTAAACCAGTCATGATTCACTCGAGTATACATGACTGTCTTTGGATAACTGTGGTAATCCTAGAGCTAATACATGTCCAAGTGCTAACCAAGTCCCGACCAGTCTTACTGGGAAGGACGCTTTTATTAGATCAAGACCAATCGCTCCTTTTCATTTCATTGAATATTGATAAGCGGTCGCTTAATTTTTATGAAATAAAATAAATAAATTTTATGCCGTTGATTGTTATTGTTACCATATGACATTGGCCGTTGCTAAGAACCGAGTTGTTGACAATTGGAATAAGTGGAGTTTTTCGGTGGTTTTCGGTATTTCGAGTTTGATTACTTTTCGTTCAATAAAATTGTCTAAAACACCTAGGTACCGCCTTTCAATATTGTCTTATTCCACTCAAGCTGCTACTTCCCACTTATACGAGTAATTAGTTTTAATGTTTTATTTCTTACAATACTTTACTGTTCTATTGTTTAATTTTCTTTTTAATATTCATTTTAGGCCTTTTCATTTTTTTTGCGCTCTATATTTCTATCTATGTCTAGTCTTGGGTTTGTCCATGGTGGAACTGTCCTTCGGGGTGGGTGGGGTTGATGGACCGCCCACATCTTTCTCCCCAGCGTCTCTCTCTCTTGTAATACATTTGACGATGCTGGGTTGCGTTCCACTGGCCGAACCCATTTTGCTTCTATTTACAAACTCGTGAAAGTGGACGTGAAATGCACTACTGCCTGTTGTATCAACATTCAATCCCTTCCTAGTAAGATTGACGAGTTAAGGTATTTTCTCCTAACTCAGAAGCCTCACTTTTTTGCAGTCACCGAGGCATGGCTCAAATCTTCTATCCCGAGTAAAGCTGTTGCTCTTGACTCTTATAGTTTGGTACGTAATGACCATTTCAGAAAGCGTAGTGGAGGGGTTGCTATCTACCACCTTTCGAGCTTTTCCTCTCGAGTTATTCTTGCTAGCCCCCCTGGATCATTTTTCGAATACTTGTTCATTGAAGTCAGAATGTCTCGTGACGTCTTGCTGTTGGGGGTAATTCATGTCCCCAAAACCCCAGTCAACTTTGACGAATTTGAAGAGGCCTTTGTCAGTTTATACACATTATATGTGTTGGCGACCTAAATACGAATATACTCCTGCAAAGTAGATCTTCCACTAAGCTGCTTGAGCTGTTAAATGTTATGAACCTCATTGTTCTTCCGTCATCCCCAACTCATGTCACCAGCACTGAGACACTGATCGATTTATGTTTTGTGCGCAACCATGCACGTGTAGCAGACTACCAACAAGTCTACCACAATTCGGTCATCATAAGCTGCTTGTATGCAGTTAAAAATCGCCTCCTTCCAAAGTCCATAAAAAAAAAAAAAAAAAAAACATCTCACATGCCGCTACTTTTGTAAGATTGACCAAGCAAAACTAGTCTCTGATGCTGCATCCCTCGACTGGTCTCCACTGTACAATCTTCCTTGTGTGGACGATAAAACCCTATAAATATATTTAAATGACCGTATCACTGCACTTATGGACCTACACGCTCCCTTACGTTAATTCAAAGTCCGTAAGTTCTCTTATCATTGGTTCAATGAAAGAATAAAATTTGCTATCTCTAAGCGTGACGCTGCATTTGCTGAATGGGTAAGGAGTTCTAATCCTGCCGATGAGGAGAGATACAAGAGAATTGGGGCATGGGTTAAATGGATGGTTAGGTCCGCGAATAAAGATCACTATTTCTCTGAGCTTGACACTAACTTGCCTGCTAAGCAACTGTGGAAGAATGTTAAAACTCTTGGTCTTAGCGAGGCAAGAAATGAATCATTAATTTCATTTGATCCTGATGTCCTCAATCAGCACTTTACTGGCGTTGGTGACATTCCTACAGCTCAACTGTCCCTCCTTCGTCCAGTATACCTGACTTCTCGTTTGCAAATATTGAAAGTTCCGTTGTTTTGAGGGCATTTGGCCATGTCACGTCTAATGCCACTGGAACCGATTGAAGGTATTCGAACAAATTATGTTACTTCAAATGAACTCCTTCATTTCAAGTCAACATGCCAATTCCAATCCGGATTCCGTAATATCAGACTGCTCTTCTTAGAGTTGTTGAGGATTGTAGGATGGCGATCGAGGATTCTAAGTGCACTATATTAGTGCTCTTGGACTTCGCAATGCTTTTGGATCGGTCTGCCACCGCAGACTCGTGGATAAATTAGCCCTTTTTTCCATTTTCATCTCCAGCTGCAAGCTCATTTCGTCTTATGTTACTTCCCGTTATCAAAAAGTCTTTTCCAATAATGGCTTTTCCCAATATCTACCTATCCTTCCTGGAGTTCCTCCGGGTGATGTACTCGGTCCACTGATCTTTTCGTTATTTATCAATGATATTCATTCTGTCCTTCGCTCTTGTAAATATCATCTTTTTGCTGATGATTTTCAGCTTTATCTTTCCGCCAATTTGAGTGACATCGTTGAAGCAGTACGTAAGGTTAATTCTGATTTAACTCACATTTGTGGTTGGGCATATACTAATGGTATTTCAATAAATCCTGTTAAATCACAGGTTATTATAATCGCAAAAAATAAAATTGCCACTGACTCTATCCCTCCAATCCTTGTAAATGGTGTTCATATACCTTACTCTTCAACTGTCCGAAATCTTGGCCTAGTAATAAACTCTACATTGTCTTGGGACGAACATGTTGCTCAGATTTGTAGGAGAGTCATTGCATCCTCTTAGGAAGCTGAGAAATTCACTCCATATAACTTGAAGCGGTCTCTCGTCACAGCTTTAATCTCCCCTCATTTTCTTTATTGTGATTGTATTTTTTCCTACTCTCTTAGCTCCAAATACTCAGAAAAACTTGAAGTACTGCATAATGCCTGTGTCAGATATATCTACATATGACGCTTCGGCCAAATCTCTAAATGGTTCTCTCAATGATTATTTGATGACTGGGCCCAAACTTCAGAAGAACATCAAGGACATACTTCTAAACTTTCGTTCCCATGCCATTGTCTTTGACGCGGATGTGGTAAAAACGTACCGCAACATATGGTTGCAACCTGCTGATCGCTCATATCAATGTATTTTGTGGCGCTTTTCACCTACTAATCAATATCTCTGAATATCTCTCAACTCTTCAATCTCGCGTCAAATGGAACAAAGGTGTTCCTAATCTCAAACCAGGCGACTTGGTAATCTTGAAGGAGGACCACATTCCCATGCTGTACTGGCCAACTGGACGCATAGAAGACATCTATCCAGGACATGACGGCGTCGTCAGAGTCGTCACCGTGAAGACACCAGTCTCCGTCTACAAGCGACCAGTGGTGAAAGTGATTCCTCTCCACCCTCTTTCGTCCAATCCTTATCCCAACTAAGGCCTCCTTAATTTGTTTCACAAATTGGCGGGCGGTATGTTTAAGAAAAACTCTGCAAATTCTTGACACAAGGGTTTATTATCTTCCTTGTGCAGATCACCCTTCTGTCTATACCAGACTGTATTGCAAATCGGCACCATACCATATTCTCACCGTACTCATACCATACCATACGAATTTCTTTCCTATCATACCATACTGTATTATACCAAATCATACATACAATAATATACCATACCATACTCATACCATGTCATACAAACCGAGTGAATATTGAAATGTCATCCATTTCTGACCTATATTTAAAATTTAAAGTATCTAGCTCATCATCAAAATTTAATTTGTTTAAACAAATAGGTATTATTTAAACAATTTTACCGACAAGAAACCGAGTGAATATTGCATTGTGATCCAGTTCTGACCTATTTTTAAAATTTCAAGTCAATAGTTCATCATCAAAATTTAATTTGTATTATTACAAAAAGGTATTATTTAAACAATTTTACAGATGAGAAACCGAGTGAATATTGCAATGTGGTCTATCCTTGATTCACGGTTAAAATTTCTAGACTGTAGTTTACCGGGAAGATGAAAAAAGGTAGTTTTATTCTGGGCGTCTGGGGGTTGGGTCACATAACGGCCGTTTTCGACGCGAAAGTTTAGTGTTTCTCCTAAACCTTTGCGCGGTCACTGTGAACGAACGGCTGGTAGCAAAAAAATCCAATTGGTCTTAAAAGATTGTCGAAATTTCAAAGTTCGTTTTGAACCCCTTCCCCTTGACCTAGGGTTATGAAAAGTTTCGAGGATCATTGTGGGGCTGGTCCAAACCCAGAAACCAAATTTTGTAATTTTAGCTCAACGCTAACTGGGCAAAGTGGCACGGACGGCGGATGGCGTACGGCGTACGGGTGACGGACGGATTTTTGGTTTATTATCTTCGATAATGAACCATTGGAATCGCCCAAAGAAAAAAAATTTTTAACCCCCCCTCAAAATTTGTTGGTTTACGTTTCAAGATACGTAGATTCAGAAAATCGAATAAAAAAAAAATCCGTCCGTCCGCCGTACACCGTCCCCCGTCCGCCGTCCGCCGTCCGCGCCACTTTGCCCAGTTAGCGTTGAGTTAAAATTACGAAATTTTTTTTATGGGTTCCGACCAACCCCACAATGGTCCTCGAAACTTTTCATAACCCTAGGTCAAGGGGAAGGGGTTCAAAATGAAATTTAAAATTTCGACAATGTCATATCTCGAAATATTTAACTGAACCGTGCAATGTTTAGTTCACTTTTGAATGACCTGAAAAATTACGAATCTTTTAAGACCAATTGGATTTTTGTGCGACCAGCCGTTCGTTCACAGTGAGCGCGCAAAGGTTTAGGAAAAACACTATACTTTCGCGTCGAAAACGCCCGTAAGGTGGGTGAACCCCCAGACGACCAGAATAAAACTACCTTTTTTCATCCTCCCGGTAAACTACAGTCTAGACATTTTAACCATGAGTCGGGGATAGACCACATTGCAATATTCACTCGGTTTCTCATCTGTAAAATTGTTTAAATTGTTTAAACCTTTTTGTAATAATACAAATTAAATTTTGATGATGAGCTATTGACTTGAAATTTTAAAAATAGGTCAGAACTGGATCACAATGCAATATTCACTCGGTTTCTTGTCTAGAAAATTTGTTTAAATAATACCTATTTGTTTAAACAAATTAAATTTTGATGATGAGCTAGATGCTTGAAATTTTAAATATAGGTCAGAAATGGATTACATTTCAATATTCACTCGCTTTGTATGACATGGTATGAGTATGGTATGGTATATTATTGTATGTTTGATTTGGTATAGTACCTACAGTATGGTATATCATACATGATAGGAAAGAAATTCGTATGGTATGGTATGAGTACGGTGAGAATATGGTATGGTGCCGATTTGCAACATAGTCTGGTATAGACAGAAGGGTGATCTGCACAAGGAAGATAATAAACCGTTGTGTCAAGAATTTGCAGAGTTTTTTTTATTCGATTTTCTGAATCTACGTATCTTGAAACGTAAACCAAAAAAATTTGAGGGGGGGTTAAAAAAATTTTTTCTTTGGGCGATTCCAATGGTTCATTATCGAAGATAATAAACCAAAAATTGAGACTGCTACCCCAGACTCGTTTTTAACAACCACCTTCGCTTGACACTGACTTCAAACTGACTGAGGAGCTACCCCACGTGGATTGCATCAAAACAGAGGTTAAGGTATTTAGGCGGGAATGCCACATTATTGCCACTTCAGCTGATTTCACTCTAAAAGGCTAATTCAGGACAATGGCGCTCAGTTTCAAAATAGGTGAAGGAGTGTGAAGGAGTGTGAACCAACCTATGGGACATAGCTATAAGTCTACATATCTCTTCAGATATTACTGATTTTCGAGGTTTGACTATTTGAACTCAAATTCGATTATTATAAACATAGAATACCAGGCTCTGGAGGAAATTATCTCATTATTCGTATACATTACAATTTTCTAAAGTTGGCAACCTCAGTTGTGGGACAAGGTGAAGGAGTGTGAAATGGGGGCTTTGAGTAATATTTTAAAATTGATAATTATAATAAATAATTTCAAGGAAATTAGGTGTTTATTTGAGTTCGAATGGACCTTCGAGAAGAGCAATTGTCGACTCAAATACATCGTGAAAACGAAAAAAAGTTGACTTCATATCGACTCGAGGTGTTTATTTGAGTTCGAATGGACCTTCAAGAAGAGCAATGTTGGATTTTTAAAAATTCTCTCGTTGGATACATTCACAATGAAGTAATTTTTGTGGATTATACGCCCTTCCATCATCATTATCAATTTTAAAATATTACTCAAAGCCCCCATTTCACACTCCTTCACCTTCACTCTGCAAATTCTTGACACAACGGTTCATTATCTTCTTTGTACAGATCACCCTTCTGTCTAGATCACTAGGTCTAAATGTCTAGATCCTAAATGTAAGATTAATTATTATAATAAATTATCACTAATTATTAACAATTTTATCAAGTACCTAGTGAAAATTATTATAATTTATTGTTAGGTATTAATAATTCGTATTTATTATTAATATTATTATTATTAATTATGATTAATAAATACGATATAATCCTGGGGTTTTTAATACTACGTCGGTAATAATTTTTCTATAAAAGAAGTATCTACCAACAAACATTCGAAATTACCTTCATTTCCGTAGCACGAAACGCACCTCAGAACAACAAACTCGACATCACTTAAGCCAAATGATGTTCCAAAGAGCTTGTTAGTATGAAAATGGACCTGTATTTCAACAGTTTGATACACGATCGTGTTGTGAGGCACAATCTTTGAGCCGTCATTGTGAACGAACGGCTGGTCGTACAAAGCTGCGGATGGTCTTAAAAAATTCTACGGAACAAACTCTATCTAAATATGAAATAAAAAACATACCGTTCTATATGAATTTTTCGAGATATGAGATTTTCAAATTTTCAAAATTGGTTTTGAACCCCTTCCCCTTGACCTAGGGTTATGAAAAGTTTCGAGGATCATTGTGGGGCTGGTCCAAACCCAGAAACCAAATTTCGTAAGTTTAGCTCAACGCTAACTGGGCAAAGTGGCGCGGACGGCGTACGGCGGACGGACGGATCTTTTTTTATTCGATTTTCTGAATCTACGTACCTTGAAACGTAAACCAACAAATTTTGAGGGGGGGTTAAAATTTTTTTTTCTTTGGGCGATTCCAATGGTTCATTATCGAAGATAATAAACCAAAATATTGTTAGCGTTTAAGTTGTGAAGAACTGCCGGGCGTCGAGAGTCATGTTTATGTAGGTAAGGGTGAGGGGGTCCAAGTGTCCAGCTCTCGAAAACAACAAGCGTCAGGATTCGCCCAGCATTCGTTGAAGATCGCATTCCCCTCACCTATCGACGACTTCCCCTCTTATGCAGAGTAACTGCACGTAGTGGAAATGATATATTCGTGTGATTGTTTTTGAACATGAGGATGAGGATGGAGACGAAGACCCCCGTCCCTGTGAGGGAGTACTGCTCATGGATGCAGCAAATGCTTTCAATCGAATCAGTCGGCCGCTAACTCTGTGGAATGCTCGCATCTTATGGCCACGTTGTGCCAGATTCCTCTTCAACACATACAAAGGGTTTCCACTCACTATGTTTCGTCACAGTGAGGCTGTGATTGAGAGTCAGGAGGGAACAACACAAGGGGATCCACTTGGAATGCACATGTATGCTGTGGGGGTATTGCCACTGATTCGGACCCTGAAGAGCCAACACTACAGGCAAAACTGGTACGCGGATGATTCTGGGTGTGCAGGCCAGCTGCAGTACATTAAGGAGTGGCTGGACAGGCTACAGGAAGAGGGGCCGAAATGGGGGTACATCCCTGAACCTGCCAAGAGCTACTTGGTTGTAAAACCAGGCTTTGAGGAGGAGGCAAGGGAGATATTTAGTGGCACGCAGGTGAAAATCGTACATCACCACCGTTTCTTAGGGGGGGCCATTGGATCAAGCGAGGAAAATAAAGATTATGTTGATTTCAAGGTGAAGGAATGGGAGGCCTGTGTCAGGAAGCTGGCGGCAGCTGCAAAAAATTACCCCCAAGCGGCTTATACCTCCTTTGTTAAATGCCTGCAGCGGGAGTGGACATTCCTCCAACGTGTCATCAGGGACTGTGAGGACCAGTTTGAATCACTGCGAGACATAATTAGGGACGTCCTGACACCAGCTTTGCTGGGGCGTGAGGTCGGCTCCCTAGATCATGATCTCTTTGCCCTGCCTGCAAGGTTATGGGGGGCTGGCACTGGAGGACCCCACTAAAACACCAGGGGAGGCACACTTAACATCCAAGACAGGGGCTGCAGCTCTCATCACAGCAATCAGGACCGGTTCCACTCTTGATAATCTCCATCACGCTGAAACAGTGTCAGAGGCGCTGAAGGAGGGCCGACAGCGACGGGAGGCAGCGGCCTCGGAATGGAGTACCATCATCATAGGCAGGCTCCCCTTACAGCGGCAACGGACAGTGCGACGTTGTGTGGAGGGCAAATCATCGCAGTGGCTGTCAGTGGTACCACTTGCCTCAGATGGTTTTGATTTATCAGCCACGCAATTCAGGGACGCATTGGCTGTGAGGTACGGGCAAGAACCCCTAGCACTCCCAAATGCTTGTGATGGCTGCGGTGCGAGGACAGACCTAAATCACCTGCTTAATTGCAAAAAAGGAGGCCTGATTAAGCAGGGTCATGACTCTCTTCGGGACACTGTGGCAGACTTAAGTCGTCTGGCCTGGAGGGGGGTTGAGGTCGAGCCTGTGATGCAGGAGGCGAATGCAGGACTGCCTAGACTGGTTGGCGATGTTAAAGTTGACGGGGTTTGGGACAGGGAGAGGGTGGCGTTTTTTGATACTCGCATCGTTAACGCCGACGCCCCCTCTTACCAGTCTCAGGCCACCGAGGAAACTCTCCAGCGGGCAGCATCCGAGAAACACAGAAAGTATAACCGCGCCGCGGAAGAGCATCGTGGATTGTTCACTCCCCTAATAGTGACCTGCGACGGAGTCCTCCATAAGGAATTTTGGGCTTTCACCAAACAGCTTGGTAGGACTTTGGCCGAGAAGTGGCGAAGACCGGAGGGGCACGTCATGGGTTGGATCCGAGTTAAATTGAATTTCGCCGTGATAAGGGCCATTTCGATGCGCATCAGAGGGCCTCGTAGACGGATCCGCGGCTTCGGGGATGCAGATGGGCTGAGAATGGAAGATTACCAATCCCATTACCAGTCCCATTACCAATCCTCGAGGATTAAAAAAAGCGCACAAGCTTCATTCCTACTCCTTCAATTTCCCTTCTAAGGTCCCCCTAATTATATTACGTGAATATATCAAACGAACATTTTGATATTAAGAATCATTTCAACGCAATCGACCGAACTCAAGGAAAAAATTGTCCCGGTCATACATATGACATTCAGTAATTATACTGTAGTCACACATATTCTAATACTCCCCCTCAAGCTGGACGTTGCGGCTGCTTAAGTCCCAAGCTTGAAGTCAGTGACAAATGTCTTGGCCCTGGTAACGGTTGAAAATATCCGCTACCATATCTTCAGTTGGCTTGTACATGAGGTTGATTTTTCCGTCTGTTACTGCTTGCCGTACGAAATGATGTCGTATGTCTATATGTTTGGTTCGTGGATGATGTACTGGGTTGTGAGCTAGCTCTCGAGCCCCGCGATTGTCACAGTATACCGTCACAGGTCCCTCCTCCTTTATCATTTTCAATTCCACGAGCAATCGTTTCAGGCTGATCGCCTCCTTCGCCGCTTCCGTCGCCGCCATGTACTCAGCCTCAGTCGTCGAGAGTGCTACTGTACGCTGTTTACGAGCCTCCCAACTAATTGCTCCTCCAGCAAGAAAAAAGTGAATCCTGTATAAGATTTTCGGTCGTCCACTGATGATCCCCAATCAGCATCGACATACCCATGTAGTTCTCCCCCTGATTTTGTGTATGTCAGCTCATGGTTGAGTGTTCTCTTCAGATATCTAAGCACTCGTTTTGCTGCTATAAAATGCTCTTTGCGGTAACAAGAGTTGAATTGACTCAGCATGCTAACTGTATGTGCCAAATCAGGTCTTGTGCACGTAGCCAGGTACATGAGGGATCCGATTAGATTTTGATACGGATATTCACCATTCCCCCCCTGTATCAAATCTGTCGGCTTTTGGAGCTTCACGTTTACATCTGCTGGAGAGTTTACAGGATTTGAGTTGTCCATGCCAACTTTCTCCACAATTCTCTTGATGTACTTGGATTGAGACATTTTGATGTTATCGTTTTCTCGCGATATCTCAATACCAAGTGTGTAATGGATTGCTCCCATATCCTTCATCTTAAAGTTCTCATTCAGTCTGTTTTTGATTATATCCATCGCGCGTATCGAAGTAGTGGACAGGATTAAATCGTCTACATATACTCCAATTATAGCAAAGTCTCTTCCGATCTCGCCAGTATACACGCATGGATCTGAGTGTGATGGTTTGAATCCACTCTTCCTGAGTCGTTCATCGAGTTTTTGGTACCACATTCTCCCTGATTGTCGAAGTCCGTAGAGTGCTTTCTGAATCTTGCAGACTACTTCTCT
The DNA here is from genome assembly GCA_963920205.1 of Stenodema calcarata. NCBI lineage: Eukaryota > Metazoa > Arthropoda > Insecta > Hemiptera > Miridae > Stenodema > Stenodema calcarata. The sequence goes on from CAWUBA010000010.1 coordinate 120,431, forward strand.
CCCGTTGTTCAATTTGTCGAGATGTGCTTTTGCCTTATTTTGTATATAACTTCCTTCTTTTTCATTTCTTTTGATTCTTTGAAGTATTTCTTTATATGACTCAGGAATACTCATCACGATGTCAGCATCAATATCTCCATTTAGATATGCAGTTGTCACATCCATTTGGTGTACCAATATTCCTTTCTGAACTGCGACTGCCATGATTGTCCTTAGCGAACTCATTCGAATGACTTTGCCACTAGTCTGGCTTTTCGTCTATCCAGACTACCATACTTCATGAATTTGTTAACGAGAATTAGACGGCTTCCGACTGTATTTCGATTTTCAGGTTTATCCACAATATCCCATACGTCGTTCATCAACATGGCTTTGTATTCAGCTTCAATGGCTTCTTTCCATTCTTCCGATTTAGGTCCAGATAAGGCATCTTTCAACTTTATTTCTCCCAAAGCTTCCTGTTCAAATTCTACGAGAAGTTTATGAGACTGTTCATCAACTTCACATTCACAACAGTCCCAAATCCTTGGTTTTGGTATTCTACTTGATCTTCTCGGTATTATCTGTTGTGGTTCTGGATCAATTTCCACCTCTTCATTTGTTTCGAACCAAATTTCTTCGTTTCTTTCTTGAATCTCAGTATTGTTGTGATTATTCACCACTACAGGATCTTGACTACTTGTCTCCACTTCCAAGTTACTGTTTATTATTGTTTTTTCATTGGTCTTTCACAAATTTCAACTTCGATCATTTTCTTCTCTTCTCTCTTCGTTGTTACTGATTGTGATTCTTCAGATTCATAAAATTCGTCAAAATTTCCTATTTCTGCATCATATTCGTCTATGACCTTTACATCTCTAGTGAAATTCATCTTGTGAGTCTCCGGGTACCAAACTTTATACCCCTTCACCTCTTCAGAATATCCCAAAAATATGCATTTGTCTGCTTTTTGCTCAAATTTTCCTCTTCTCGTCCTTTTGTGCAATGCGTATCCTACGCATCCGAATGTCTTAAAATATGATACGTTAACTTTTCGGTTCGTCCATAATTCTAATGGAATTTTGCCACCTACCCTAGTTGATCTACATCGATTTCTGATGTAATTCGCGGTGTTGACAGGAATTTTGGGCTTTCACCAAACAGCTTGGTAGGACTTTGGCCGAGAAGTGGCGAAGACCGGAGGGGCACGTCATGGGTTGGATCCGAGTTAAATTGAATTTCGCCGTGATAAGGGCCATTTCGATGCGCATCAGAGGGCCTCGTAGACGGATCCGCGGCTTCGGGGATGCAGATGGGCTGAGAATGGAAGATTACCAATCCCATTACCAGTCCCATTACCAATCCTCGAGGATTAAAAAAAGCGCACAAGCTTCATTCCTACTCCTTCAATTTCCCTTCTAAGGTCCCCCTAATTATATTACGTGAATATATCAAACGAACATTTTGATATTAAGAATCATTTCAACGCAATCGACCGAACTCAAGGAAAAAATTGTCCCGGTCATACATATGACATTCAGTAATTATACTGTAGTCACACATATTCTAATACTCCCCCTCAAGCTGGACGTTGCGGCTGCTTAAGTCCCAAGCTTGAAGTCAGTGACAAATGTCTTGGCCCTGGTAACGGTTGAAAATATCCGCTACCATATCTTCAGTTGGCTTGTACATGAGGTTGATTTTTCCGTCTGTTACTGCTTGCCGTACGAAATGATGTCGTATGTCTATATGTTTGGTTCGTGGATGATGTACTGGGTTGTGAGCTAGCTCTCGAGCCCCGCGATTGTCACAGTATACCGTCACAGGTCCCTCCTCCTTTATCATTTTCAATTCCACGAGCAATCGTTTCAGGCTGATCGCCTCCTTCGCCGCTTCCGTCGCCGCCATGTACTCAGCCTCAGTCGTCGAGAGTGCTACTGTACGCTGTTTACGAGCCTCCCAACTAATTGCTCCTCCAGCAAGAAAAAAGTGAATCCTGTATAAGATTTTCGGTCGTCCACTGATGATCCCCAATCAGCATCGACATACCCATGTAGTTCTCCCCCTGATTTTGTGTATGTCAGCTCATGGTTGAGTGTTCTCTTCAGATATCTAAGCACTCGTTTTGCTGCTATAAAATGCTCTTTGCGGTAACAAGAGTTGAATTGACTCAGCATGCTAACTGTATGTGCCAAATCAGGTCTTGTGCACGTAGCCAGGTACATGAGGGATCCGATTAGATTTTGATACGGATATTCACCATTCCCCCCCTGTATCAAATCTGTCGGCTTTTGGAGCTTCACGTTTACATCTGCTGGAGAGTTTACAGGATTTGAGTTGTCCATGCCAACTTTCTCCACAATTCTCTTGATGTACTTGGATTGAGACATTTTGATGTTATCGTTTTCTCGCGATATCTCAATACCAAGTGTGTAATGGATTGCTCCCATATCCTTCATCTTAAAGTTCTCATTCAGTCTGTTTTTGATTATATCCATCGCGCGTATCGAAGTAGTGGACAGGATTAAATCGTCTACATATACTCCAATTATAGCAAAGTCTCTTCCGATCTCGCCAGTATACACGCATGGATCTGAGTGTGATGGTTTGAATCCACTCTTCCTGAGTCGTTCATCGAGTTTTTGGTACCACATTCTCCCTGATTGTCGAAGTCCGTAGAGTGCTTTCTGAATCTTGCAGACTACTTCTCTCCCGTTGTTCAATTTGTCGAGATGTGCTTTTGCCTTATTTTGTATATAACTTCCTTCTTTTTCATTTCTTTTGATTCTTTGAAGTATTTCTTTATATGACTCAGGAATACTCATCACGATGTCAGCATCAATATCTCCATTTAGATATGCAGTTGTCACATCCATTTGGTGTACCAATATTCCTTTCTGAACTGCGACTGCCATGATTGTCCTTAGCGAACTCATTCGAATGACTTTGCCACTAGTCTGGCTTTTCGTCTATCCAGACTACCATACTTCATGAATTTGTTAACGAGAATTAGACGGCTTCCGACTGTATTTCGATTTTCAGGTTTATCCACAATATCCCATACGTCGTTCATCAACATGGCTTTGTATTCAGCTTCAATGGCTTCTTTCCATTCTTCCGATTTAGGTCCAGATAAGGCATCTTTCAACTTTATTTCTCCCAAAGCTTCCTGTTCAAATTCTACGAGAAGTTTATGAGACTGTTCATCAACTTCACATTCACAACAGTCCCAAATCCTTGGTTTTGGTATTCTACTTGATCTTCTCGGTATTATCTGTTGTGGTTCTGGATCAATTTCCACCTCTTCATTTGTTTCGAACCAAATTTCTTCGTTTCTTTCTTGAATCTCAGTATTGTTGTGATTATTCACCACTACAGGATCTTGACTACTTGTCTCCACTTCCAAGTTACTGTTTATTATTGTTTTTTCATTGGTCTTTCACAAATTTCAACTTCGATCATTTTCTTCTCTTCTCTCTTCGTTGTTACTGATTGTGATTCTTCAGATTCATAAAATTCGTCAAAATTTCCTATTTCTGCATCATATTCGTCTATGACCTTTACATCTCTAGTGAAATTCATCTTGTGAGTCTCCGGGTACCAAACTTTATACCCCTTCACCTCTTCAGAATATCCCAAAAATATGCATTTGTCTGCTTTTTGCTCAAATTTTCCTCTTCTCGTCCTTTTGTGCAATGCGTATCCTACGCATCCGAATGTCTTAAAATATGATACGTTAACTTTTCGGTTCGTCCATAATTCTAATGGAATTTTGCCACCTACCCTAGTTGATCTACATCGATTTCTGATGTAATTCGCGGTGTTGACAGCTTCGGCCCAGAACGCAGGCGCTATATTCGCTTCGATCATCATGCATCGAGCTGCCTCAACCAGCGTCCTGTTTTTTCTTTCATTGACACCATTTTGCTGCGGTGTGTCAGGGACTGTTAGTCTCCGAGTGATTCCCTCCTCTCCCAGAAATCGATCAAATTCGTTGTTTTTGTATTCCAGTCCATTATCTGTCTGTAAACACTTTACTTTCTTTCCAGTTTGTTTCTCCACTTTGTTTTTGAATTTCTTGAATGCTTTTAGTTTGTGGTGGACACTCCGTTTTGTTATAATTTTATTATTTCTTACAAATTCAAAATTTTCACCTGATGCCTTTCCCGACCACATATGATTTAATTTCACAAAATAGTATTATACGATTTCCCGAGTTCTCAACAAGTGTTATTTCTCTCGCTATAAATTGGTGACCCCGACGTGATACATGCATGGGATGCCAAAAAGGAAAAATTCATCGTCACATTCATGGACCTATGGGCGACTTCGTTCCGCCTGCTGAACGTTTTTCGCATATACATATAGATATTGTTGGTCCAATGACTCCTTCTAACGGCTACAAATATGTTCTCACGATGGTAGATAGGTTCACCCGTTGGAGTGAAGTGGTTCCTCTGGCAGACATTCGAGCAGAAACAGTTGCTGAAGCATTTTGCTCTGGTTGGATTGCACGTTTTGGTACCCCAGAGACAATAACGTCGGATAGGGGGAGACAATTCGAATGTTCACTTTTTGCAGAATTAACTAAAAAGTTCGGAATCACTCATCGATTGACAGCACCATATAACCCTAGAGCCAATGGTTTGGTGGAACGCTTCCATCGCCAGCTGAAATCAGCAATTCGATGTTATGGATCAGAAAATTGGGTTGAGCTTCTTCCTTTGATAATGCTTGGTATTAGGACCGCAGTAAAGGAGGACATTGGTTGCAGTGCTGCAGAGTTGGTTTATGGTTGCACATTAAGACTGCCTAGTGACTTCATTGAGGACCAACCATCACCATCTAGGACTACGCAGCAATACCTAATACAATTGCAAGAAACAATGAATAAGATAAGGGCCCAGCCTACAGCAAGACATGTCCAGCCAGCAATTTTTGTCCACCCAGAATTAGGGAAATGCTCACATGTTTTCATTCGGGATGAAAGGAGAAATTCGACTTTGAAGCCTCCCTATCAAGGTCCTTATCCCGTGGTGTTACGAGGAGCAATTACATTCACTATAAAGATTAAAGGAAAAGACACACCAGTACCCCTACACAGGTTAAAACCAGCATTCATATGTCAGGAAGCAGAAGAGCGAAGCCAGCCATTCCAAATTCAAGCACGAGAAGAGTTTCAGCCTTCAGCTACCACTGCAAATAGAGACGATTCCCAAAATCGCCAGGAAAATCAACCACCTCCCATGCGTCCACGAACAACTTCCGAACCTTGGATAGCCCGGCCCAAGACGACCAGATGTGGAAGACAAGTCCGGCTACCAGTTCGCTTTGCTGACGCACATTTGTACTGAAGAGGGGGTAGTTTGTGGTGGACACTCCGTTTTGTTATAATTTTATTATTTCTTACAAATTCAAAATTTTCACCTGATGCCTTTCCCGACCACATATGATTTAATTTCACAAAATAGTATTATACGATTTCCCGAGTTCTCAACAAGTGTTATTTCTCTCGCTATAAGTGCTTCTGACTTTTGTTTGAGAAATTGTACTTCACACCACCTCGTGGCATCATCGATAAATGTAATGAAATATCTACTTCCTCCTATTGAATTTACTCTCATTGGTCCACAGATGTCCGAATGTATCAGTTCCAACATTGTCGTACTCCTTTCTGATTTCATTGGAAACGGAGTCTGTGTCGTCTTACCTTGTAAACAAGCCTTACAAACTCCCATCTTCGAGTTCTTTCCAATGTTCAGTCCAAATACATTTTCAGTCATTTTTAACAAGTCTCCTTCATTTAAATGACCCATGCGTTTATGCCACAATTCAATTGAGTTTTTCCTTTTACCTTCTATGTTGACTTTTGCATTATTTGCTGTACTTGTCTTTGAATTCCCTTTCAGGTAATATAACTCACCTATTCTTTCTGCTTTGAATAGAGTTTTCCCATTTTTAGATATTGTAAAGTAGTCTCGGGATTAGTCAACGAAACAATTGCGTCGGGAAATCGGTGTTTTATTTGGAAATATTATTGGTAAAACATAGGAAATTGGGGAACGCGAAGTTACACTGGGATGAGCAGTAGACTGACTGAATGGGCGTTCGGTGGGGAGACAAACATGGCCGTCACATGACGACATCGGTATTCATAAGTATTCATAAGGTAATTCATCTGTTGCCCGTTTTCTCAGCATGTTACCCCAACTGGCATTTATAATTTTGTAAATAATATTCGGAAATTATTGTGTGTCGGGGAAATCGTGTAATTGTCTTTATTCGGTAAATATTCGCAATTGAAGGTAAGTGTTATGGAGTCGCTGTGCAGGAATTTCGGTATGGAGGAAGTTGTGTGGAGATAGGAAGAAGACGCTAGTAGCGGGAATAATGGGAACTAGGGCTGAGGTCTCCAGAGGTGAGCTCTGGGGCCGAACATCCCCCCCCCCCCCCCAAGGGAGCACCCCGGGGGCGAAAGGTGGCAGCAGGAATGTAGGAAGGTATCAGAAGGCATAGGAGCAGGAAGAAGACGGGATGTCGGTGCAGTTGGGAGTGATTGTTGAGACACATTGTCCTAGGAAAACATATTCATCCAAAAACGATGTATAGGCAGCTTGTAGCGTCGGGTTTTTGGAAAGTTTATTTTGGGGAATTTTATTCTATTTTATTTTGGGGAAAGTTTATTTTGGGTTTTTGGAAAGTATTTAAGCAAACCATGTAAAGTATTTTTTGGAATATAGAATTTTTGGAATTTTTGGATTGAAAATTTTTGGAATGTTTGGAATGGCGGAATATTTTGGAAAGTTGTAAAGTATTTTTTGGAAGTATTGGAATTTTTTGGAATTTTTGGATTGGAAATTTTTGGAATGGCGGAATGTTTTGGAAAATATTTAAGTAAACCATGTAAAGTATTTTTTTGAATTTTGGAATTTTTTGGAATTTTTGGAATTTGGTGTCTGTACAATGAAAATTGTAGTGTCGCGGGAATAAGTCTACATGTCGGTCTGGTAGGGGTAACATGGTTTGAATAACAATAGGGCTTACGTGACCGCATGAGGTAGATGTGTCGGGTTCTTCACCATGTTAAGTAGTCTCGGGATTAGTCAACGAAACAATTGCGTCGGGAAATCGGTGTTTTATTTGGAAATATTATTGGTAAAACATAGGAAATTGGGGAACGCGAAGTTACACTGGGATGAGCAGTAGACTGACTGAATGGGCGTTCGGTGGGGAGACAAACATGGCCGTCACATGACGACATAGGTATTCATAAGTATTCATAAGGTAATTCATCTGTTGCCCGTTTTCTCAGCATGTTACCCCAACTGGCATTTATAATTTGGTAAATAATATTCGGAAATTATTGTGTGTCGGGGAAATCGTGTAATTGTCTTTATTCGGTAAATATTCGCAATTGAAGGTAAGTGTTATGGAGTCGGTGTGCAGGAATTTCGGTATGGAGGAAGTTGTGTGGAGATAGGAAGAAGACGCTAGTAGCGGGAATAATGGGAACTAGGGCTGAGGTCTCCAGAGGTGAGCTCTGGGGCCGAACAGATATTATTGCGTCACGTTTATGAAAAATCACAGTATATCCCCTGTCATCAATCTTCCCTACAGATAGTAGATTAGTTCTTAGATCTGGCACAAATAGAGTGCCCTCCAGTGACAGTTTTATAGGTTTTTCACTATTTTTTACTGTAATTGGTACGTTCCCTTTTCCAATCACGGGTATCGTATGCTTACTTGCCAGTTTCACACAGCTCTGTTCAGCATCCCTCATATCAGTGAATGCATTCTCATCATGACACATATGAATCGAGCATCCGCTGTCGAGAATCCATTTCTCTATATTATTATTGTTCGTTTGTTCTGCCATCAAGGCTATTGTCGCCTCTCCACCAGTTTCTTCACCTTCAGCTCGATTGTTGTCGTATTTCCTTCGTTGTGGACATTTAAATGACTTATGTCCCATTTTCTTGCATGACATGCAAGAACAGCAAGAAGTAAAATGTTATACATTGTATAACATTTTACTTCTTGCTGTTTTGGTTTATTATCTTCGATAATGAACCATTGGAATCGCCCAAAGAAAAAATTTTTTTACCCCCCCCTCAAAATTTGTTGGTTTACGTTTCAAGATACGTAGATTCAGAAAATCGAATAAAAAAAAATCCGTCCGTCCGCCGTACGCCGTCCGCGCCACTTTGCCCAGTTAGCGTTGAGTTAAAATTACGAAATTTTTTTTATGGGTTTCGACCAACCCCACAATGGTCCTCGAAACTTTTCAGAACCCTAGGTCAAGGGGAAGGGGTTCAAAACAAATTTTGAAAATTTTAAAATCTCATATCTCGAAAAATTCATATAGAACGGTATGTTTTTTATTTCATATTTAGATAGAGTTTGTTCCGTAGAATTTTTTAAGACCATCCGCAGCTTTGTACGACCAGCCGTTCGTTCACAATGACGGCTCAAAGATTGTGCCTCACAACACGATCGTGACTCAAACTGTTGAAATACAGGTCCATTTTCATACTAACAAGCTCTTTGGAACATCATATGGCTTAAGTGATGTCGAGTTTGTTGTTCTGAGGTGCGTTTCGTGCTACTGAAATGAAGGTAATTTCGAATGTTTGTTGGTAGGTACTTCTTTTATAGAAAAATTATTACCGACGTAGTATTAAAAACCCCAGAATTATATCGTATTAATTGATCATAATTAATAATAATTATTATTAATAATAAATACGAATTATTAATACCTAACAATAATTTTACTTATAGGGTTTCTTCCAGATTCTACCTTTTTCCGTTGAAATTTTCGAGCTGTTAGGGCATCACTATTTGTCTGGTGTTGATTTGTTTCCCTTGCTTCACTTTCTTCTAGTATCTTTATTCTCAAAGCGTCAGGCGTGGGCAAATCATCCCTTGTTTCAATTGCCACTCGAAAATTCTCGTATGATTCTCCCAAGCTGTAGAGCATCATGATTGTCAGCAGGTCTTGGTGAATTTCCACCCCCATGTCTTGCAACTTGTCTACAGCTTCCATGAACTCATTAAGGTGTTCTCGGACTTCTTGATGTTCTTCCATTTTGCAAGTTATCAATTTCTTCAGTAACGTAGCCTTCCTCGCAGGCCCTGAAGACTGGTGTACTTCCTTCAATTTCAACCACACGTCATGGGCTGTCTTACAATGCTTTACATGCTTAAGCTCTGAGGATGAAATCGTTAGGATCAAGTCGGCTCTTGCTTCCTCATCCTCTTCATCCCATTTTTCAGCTTCTGCTAATATCAAGGGGTCTTGATCTTCAGTTGGAACAGTTGGTCTCATTCTGTTACCGTTCACGTACTTCCACGTCTTATTTTTCAGTAGAAGTGCAGCCACATGTATCGCCCATGTATCATAATTGTCCTTTTCCAAAAGTTCTATCTGGATCCGGTGCGTGCCCATAACCTCTTATGCAGAGTAACTCCACGTAGTGGAAATGATATATTCGTGTGATTGTTTTTGAACAATTATATTACGTGAATATATCAAACGAACATTTTGATATTAAGAATCATTTCAACGCAATCGACCGAACTCAAGTAAAAAATTGTCCCGGTAAAAAATTTAGAAACTGCAGTTTAAGTAGTTTGTTCACCTTTTTATTCAAAAATTACTGTTTTCTCAGTTCAATTAATTATATTCAAGTTTTCTTTCTTTTTCAAAAGCCAGGTTAATTGTTTGCTTTATTATTTCTCTAGTCAACCCTTACCTACGCTCAACAATAATAGTGTTTCGTATTTTGGAGCAAACATAAAACATTCACGTACGTAACACTTTTTATGGTGGCAGAGCATGGCATCAACCCTCTTCCTCACATATATTAAATATCACTACAATAATTTTAGTTACCTATATTTAATATAACTACAAGCTAAACCTTTAAGTGAGTATAAATTTTATACTCACTTATAGGTTTAGCTTGTAGTTACCCTTTCAAATTACTTCTATTTCGTCACTTAAGATCCCACATGGGCTAACTCACTTTTACCAACTTTAAATCTTTTTTTTTTTTAACATGAATAATGTTTTTGCGGTGGCCTACCAGAGTTGAAAAGCGTAACGAAGTTTAAGTCACGAAATTATGTCACGAAGATTTTTAATGATTTTCACGTACAACCGAGCCGTTTCTAGGGAAATGAAACTTCTTTAGTTTTCAACGGACAAAAATCGTTCTCCATTCGTTGGAAAGCCTTTAATTTATGCATAAATTATATACTGCCAAAACCGCTGTAAATATCGAAGAAGCTGAGATACAGCCCTGAGTAAATAAAACTGTAAACAACATTCTAATAAATTTTCCGCACATTTCTTAATATTTTCCATACAGACAAAGAAAAGGGATAAGGAAAAGGGGAAACGGGACGCAAAAACATTATTCATGTTTTGCATAGCAAATACCTCGTTCTATACAAAGTATATACCTAACGCAGCGCCGAGTTTTTTTTTTTTTTTTTTTAGCATGGAACATGCTTTAGCCTTGGACTAACTAGCCGAAAAATGTCACGCGGAATGTGTCACGAAAAATGGGTGACGAAATTTTTTAATGATTTTCACGTACAACCGAGTCGTTTCTAGGGAAATGAAACTTCTTTAGTTTTCATCGGACAAAAATCGTTCTCCATTCGTTGGAAAGCTCTCGATTTATCACGCATTTATGTCGCAGTTTCATATTTATCTACGAGATATTAATCCAACAATGCGATGTTATAAATGGTTAGTAAACAATCTTATGTGCGAGGGTCGAAGCTTCATTACCAGGGAAGCTAATTAGAAAACATACATCGTATCAATTGCCGTCATGACAACTCGTATTTGATCACATTTTTCGAATAAAAAAACAAACAGAGAAAGAAGACATAGCTAAAGCATGTTCCATGTTTCTCGATTTTTAGCCGCAGGCTCCAAACGGTAAGCATCCGGGGGGTCCAGGGGGGCTTGCCCCCCTTGGCGAGGCGCGAAGCGCCGAGTTTTTAATCATCTTTATTGTTACAACTGAAGACACGAGTGGAAGAAGGTTCTATGTAACCAGTGTTGCCAGATGTAGGGATTTATCCCTACTGTAGGGATTTTCAAACCAAAATAGGGCGTAGGGGGGGATTGTTTTTTTAAAGGCGTTTTGTAGGGATTTTTGAATTTTTTTTAATAAGGGAAAATATTGGTCCTTTTTCCCAATGTAAAAGGAACTGTAGGTCAAGACAATGAGTGAACAACAGTACCAACCTTAGATCTCAAATGAACAACAGCTACCTACTCTCCTGGAGTAGAAAAGTGAAACTCCAACAAACACTTTTTATAACCAACCATCACAAGGAGGACTGAAAAATTGGGAATCCCTGGGATGGGATAGGGATGGGTATCGATGAAAAAAACATCGATGTTTCGACATCGATGTTTTTTTTTCTTGTAAACACATCGATGTTTTGATAGATCGATTGTTTTATAGGAGGGGGATAATATATTTTCATTGTAGAAAAATTACACAAGTTAGAAGTTAGAACATCAGACTCAATATAATATATTGAGTATATTATATTTATAGAGTTAATATAGACAATATAAGACTTAAAATAATAATATAGGTAGGTAGGTACTTGATTATATAGAAAATATAGGTTAAACTTATAACATTATACAAGAAGTCTACATGCCAAAATAACAATTTTGACGCCAGTTTCTCTGTGCTCTATGTGGCACCGCAAGTTGGTCGTGTTTCCACTTGTCTTCAAATTATTCCCACAGTGGCGGCACCTCGCCAAGTTTAGTACTTTTATCCTCTCAAAATATAGCCAAATGTCACTTTTTGGAGGCATTTTGGAAAGAACGTAAAGAGCGCAAATAGAAAGTACAGGAAAGAGGAACCGCGAGAAAAGAAAACTAGAAAAGACGACGAATTGGAGGTTCGAGGTTGAAGATGATAAGAACGCAAAATTATTTAATAACGCATTTCCCTCTGTATCCCTGTGATTCGATTCAAACAAATCTATGTTTCTTGAATCTGTATGTTTTTGAATATGTAAGTCGTTTGAAAATGGTGTCAGTATTTTTGTATTTTTCCTTTTCTTGAGTTGGTAAATAGAGATTTTCGACTTTCTGAAAGCGTAGGGATTTTTGTAGGGATTTTCCTTGAAGCTCGTAGGGATGTAGGGATTTTTTTGATACTATTGTAGGGATTTTGAGATATTTCATCTGGCAACACTGTATGTAACATGTTTTCGATAATTCATGTGGTAGCGCGTAGTGCAGATAATCCTCAAAATATTAGGTTTATTGTCATCAGTACATGATTGAGAACACCTTAGCAACACCTTGGAGAAGAAAAAAAGAGAAAAATTCCGAACCAAACAAAATAGGCAAGTATGCAAACTCAATTTTCTTGACATTTTACTTTTGTTACTTAGCACCTTCATCCACTTGTGTCTTCAACTGTATATTATACATCTAGTGACTTCACTCTGTTAGTTAATTTAACGTATTGTGGTTCATAGATCACTACCTACTACCACTCATCACATCACTTTAGTGAGATGTAACTAGGTCCAGGGGTTTGGTCCTTTTCAGCCTTCGTACGTCGCCACTGTTGTCCAGAAGGTTCAGTACTTCAACATTCCTGTGCTTGTGGAGACGGTTTTCATGGTCCGTTGCTCGATTTTTAATAACTTCGTTCACCATCTTGACTTTAAGATCGCGATGGAGATCATTCGTTCGAACATACCAGGGGGCATTAACTATGCTCCTGAGAATTTTGTTTTGCGTTGTTTGGATTATTTTCATGTTGCTGCTCTTAGTGCAGCCCCATAACTGGCAGCCGTAGGCCCAAATTGGCTTGATCACTTGCTCGTACAGTAGCATTTTGTTATGTATAGGCAGTTGGGATTTTCTCCCAATGAGCCAGTACATCTTCTTGAATTTTAGGTTGATTTCTTCCTTCTTCTTCTTTACGTGCTCCTTCCAGCGGAGCTTGGAGTCCAGGGTCATTCCAAGGTATTTTGCAGTATCAGCATATGGGACGATTCGGGAGTTTAGTTCTATAGGTATTGGTCTCACTTTCCTGTATGTAAAGTTAATGTGTGTTGACTTTGCTTCGTTGAGTTTTATTCTCCATCTTTTGGTCCATTGATGGATACTGTTTACTGATTCCTGTAGTTTACTCGAGGCTTCTTCAACTGTGGGACCAACAGCCAGGATTGCTGTGTCATCTGCAAACGTCGCTGTCACAGCTTCTGTTGGTTTTGGGAGATCCCTCGTGTATAGTAGATAGAGTAATGGCCCAAGGACGCTACCTTGAGGTACTCCTGCTTTTATGTCCCGCAATTGGGAGTATTCTTCGTCGTGTTTTACCCTGAAATGCCTTTCTGTTAGATAAGACGCTAAAATTCTATAATACTGTGCAGGGAGATATCTTTGTAGCTTTGCTTGAAGTCCCTTATGCCAGACTTTGTCAAACGCCTGAGAGACGTCAAGGAACACTGCTGAGCAGATTGCCTTCTCTTTGAAGCATTTCTCTATCACACTGGTGATGCGGTGTACCTGATCTATCGTTGAATGCTGCTCTCTGAATCCGAATTGGTGGTCAGGGATTAGATTTCTGTCCTCGATTATAGGTTTTAATCTCTTTAAGAGGAGTTTCTCAAAGAGCTTGGATATTATTGGTAGAAGGGAGATGGGGCGGTAGGACTTTTTGTCGTGAGTTGGTTTGTCTGGCTTGGCTATCATTATTACCTCTGCTACTTTCCACTGTAGTGGCACGTGATGCAGTCTAAATGACGCATTGATTAGGTGTAGGAGTTTTTTCAGACCGTTTTCTGGAAGTTCTTTCAAGACTTTTCCTGTTATAAGATCATAGCCCGGAGCTTTCTTTGGACTGAGGTTGAACTTAATCTCGTCTTTGAGCTCTTGGATGGTAATAGGCCGAATTTCCAATTCATCTGTCTTTTCTACCATTGTGGCATCCTCATCGGCAGTCTCCCTTGGAAACGGGGTGAATGTTTCCTCAAGGTAGTCTGCAAACAGGTCTGCTTTTTCTTTTGCACTCCTTGCCCAATATCCGTCATCTCGTTTAATAGGAGGTATCGGTATTTTAGGACGTTTAAGGCCTTTAGTGGCTCTGTACAGAGAATATTCAGTCTCTTTTCCTGCAGTGAGGCTGTGCAAGTTAACAGCCAATGTTTCCTCTTCAATTTCTCGGTTTAGAGCTTTGAGCTCATTGCATAGTGCGTTCAGCTTTTTTTTTGTTTTCTGTAGAGCGAACCCTTTGCCAGATTTTCCTAGCTTTTCTTTTGGCCTTTACCAGTTCCCTTACTTCGAGCGGGTAGTTGGAATGGTAAAGAGGTTTCTTATGGCTAATTGAGGTGCAGGACCAGCACGCCTCTTGGATGTTTTCAGTCAAACGTGCCACCTCTCTTTCCAGTTGATCAGATGTTCTGATGGGCACATGTAGATTGATGCTTTGGGTCAGTTTTTCTCGGAATAACTCCCAGTTGGTGTGCTTATTAGTAAGTTTTGGGGTCTCATCTCTGAGGATTACCGAGTCACTTAGCGTCATGATCACAGGAGAATGATCAGACGAGAGGCCATCGCTATCCTCAGTATGTAAGTAGTTGCCCGAAACTCCTTTTACTACGAAGAAGTCCAGGAGATCTGGCATTTTATTAACGTCTGTTGGCCAGTAGGTGGGCCCGCCTCCAGAGTGAAAATTGCAATTAGTTTCTTGCCCTGCTATAAGTAGTTGTACTCCTTTCGGGTTGCTCGTCCTTGAGCCCCAAAATTCGTGTTTCGCATTGAAATCACCCCCTAGAATGAAATTATGTCCGATTCCGCGAAATAAGTCCACGTAGTCGTCTTTCTTTAGCAAATACCTTGGCGGACAGTATATTGCAGCAATGTTAATGGTTCTGTGTTTCGTTTTCACGTTTACTGTGGTGACTTGCATTTTTTCGGCCTCTATTTTCGGCTGTTCCGAGTGTTTGATATTGCTCCTTATAAATATAGCCGAGCCTCCACGAGCACGGTCAGTAGGGTGGATGGAGCTGTACATGTTATAACCTTTAATGTTTGCATAGGATTTTCTTGTTAGATGTGATTCCGAAATCAAACATACATCAATTTTTTCTTGATTGAGAAAAATCTCTAGTTCCTTTAAATTTTGAACAAGCCCATTGGCATTCCAGGAAACTATGCGGAGTGTGTTATTAACCATGTTTTTTATTTGAGAGTTGTGATTCTATTTTATCGAGCCTGTTGAATATAATTTGATTTATCTTACTATGATCTTCAAGTTTTTCTAGTACTAGTGCTAGCAAATCTTCTGAGTTGGGTTTGACTTTCTGAACCTCTTTTATATTTCTTGCTATTTGGGCATAGGAGACGCCATCTTTTAACAATTTTTGACTCATCTCTTTTGAATTCGGTACACTCACTCGTCTACTCGTACTAGGCACGGCGGGTTTCTCTTTTCTAGCCGGTCCATCCCTATTATCACGGAGCCTCTGAAGCTCCTTTGCCACTTCACACCCGCGGTAATTTGCGGGGTGATCGCCTGTGCAGTTGATGCACTGGGGGGGGGGGTTCTTTAGGTTTCTGGCAGGCATTTGTATTGTGCTTACCAGCGCATTTGACGCACCTAGGCTCCATTTGACAGTACCTTTGCGTATGATGAAATGATTGGCATGACTTGCACTGTGGAATTAGTGCTGTTGTCTTCTTCAAGGGCTCAATTTTAACTTTCAGGTTCATAATTTGCTTAATGTCATAAATTTTTTTAATATCATCCCCCTTATCAAATGAAAGCGGAAGTTTTTTCAGCACCGTAGTTGGCGCATCTTGTTCGTTGACTTGTTTTTCTTTTTTAACGAGGTTGACTGCCTCTAAGATTTTGAAGCCCCTACCTTGGAGATCTTCAATGATCTCTTCAGGTGGGCAAGAATGATGAAGTCCGCGGGCTACTACCTTAATAGGCCGATCATGTTTATTTTCGTATGTGTACCACTGAAGGTTTTCGGCTTTAAGTTTTTGGGTCACAGCACGGTATGCGTCCCCATCTTTAACATTTATTTTCCACTTATTATTGTTCAGAGCAGTTACTTTCCACTCAGAACTCGTTGCCGATTTTATTAGTGGGCTCAATTTCTTAAAGTCCTTGATACCAGTAACGTTGATGGGAGGAGGTGGGTATTCCTTATTTTCCCGTTTTCTAGGGACAGAAGATGTCTGTTTGGATTGGATTTGAGAGACCCCTGATGTTGACGGCTGACCCGTCGCATCTGGTGACGTGGTTGCCTTCCGTTTTTTTGACACTCTCTTTTGTAGTATCCAATTTGTATCTCTCTCAACTTGTTCCTCATCCGTGGAGAATGTTTCTAATGGTTTTACTGAATCTTCAATTTGAATTGAGGGCTTGATTTGATTAAATTGGGTTTTGAGGGCATCTAGTTCCCTCCTGACCTCAGCATTATCGTTATGAAGGCTTACTATGTCAGCTCGTGCTTGGTCTAGCAAGTCACATAAATAAGCCACTGTGTTCCTATGTTGGATGGCCTTTTCCTTAAACACGAGGTCAACAGGAAGAATATCATTGTTTAACGCCTCTCGGGCTTTATAAGTTATCTGAGATATTGCGACGTTTTCCTCATCCATCATGTGGCCGCATTCCGCGATTCAGAAATCCGGGGCACAGTAACACAATACGCCCGAGAGTCGAGCGCATTGTTTACTTTAAAACTGTCAACTCGCGGAGGTGTTGTCTTAACGCCGTCTGAACCGATCTTCACATTAGCGAAACAACACTTTTTAATCGAGCACGATGTTACCTCGACGAGGTCTCGGACGCTACTAACTTTAAATCTGAAAAGATTTTTGTGGGTACTAAAAGAAGGGGCTCCGCTGCTGGTCTTGCGACCAAAGCGCCTCATGTGTCCTACTTACTGTGAAAGTATTGTAAATAAACATGTTCTTCATTCATTCATTCATTTATGTGTTGCAAAATGAAGATCCCCCCCACTTTAGGGTAGGTATACATTATACATAATCGTATCTTACACTAATTTATTTTACAAATCATTTGAACCGCAGCCTGAAAAGAGATGGAAAAAATAACAAGTGTACCTGTCATTGTAAATAGGAGCTAGAAGAGGTGGGAGCCAGTTTTTATTGACCTCACAGTGAGCGTCCAAGAAAACAATTACTTCTCCGTGCGCTTCTTTGGCACCTCGAGATCTGGTGTTGATCAAACCTTCTCTTGCTTTATTGCGAATGACTCGCACTTTCTTTCCGAATTGCGATATGTGGGATTCAAGTTTACTCTTCAAATCATCTGCAGCGATTGAATAAAGGTACAATTAACACATGTTCATCTATCATACCATCAAAGTAGGTTGGTCGGTAAGTGAGATACATAAATGAAATGAGATAACTCACCTTTGTCACTAAAGTCATCAACTAAAAGTACTTCTTCCAAAACTTGTGGAGGCGTCCTATTTATCACGCTATGAACTGTGCGCATCAGAGTAGAAAACCCTTCGTTGTGAAACACGATAACAACACTCGCTTTTGGAAGATCTTCAGGATAACTCCAATGTTTGCACCTGTGGAAGGTAAAGCAATATTAGAAAATATAGTACAAGAAGAAAACATGTTTATTATGAATAATTTCGTTAATTAATCACAATTGTGAAAATAAGATACAAGTTGGTATGCAGGATAATAGATCGTATAGGTACATTGGTCACTTCAAAATTATGGTACAATTGCCTTTCACATGAAGATTGTGGTTCAACGCTTTGTCCCACACAGGTGGCTCTTAAACTATGTGATCTATAGGCGTAAGATGATTACAATTCTTAACTTATGTTGCCAATATTTGTTTAATTAGTTATTTTAATTAATTAACAAACTCCTGTTTTCTATTTCCCTAAACCTGTCACATGGCAACTCTCCGAAGTTCACATCACTTTTTCATAAACTAAATGGACTATTTAAATATTTAGAAAAGGCTCAATCATTCAATAATACCTTGAATTACATGGATAATTTTTGATTCGTGCCAATTTACGAGTTTAGCTACTGATTTGTTAGTTTTTATGTGTGTCGCATGTGTTTTACCTATCTCCCTAGAACGTTAACAAATCATCAGCTGGAAGCCTGAAAACATGGAATTTTTGTGTTCCCTGGTGGGTAGAAATTACTGCTTTGAGGGCTGTAATCTTGGCAAACATTCAAGGGAATAATGAAGGTCCACTGTAGGTCCAAGTGGTATTCAGAGTGTTCACAATAGGTACATGTTAATATTTACGTAGTTTAATCCTTTAGTCGCTCGCGAACTTCTATCGGTATTGTTGTGTCTCCTCCGATCCAAGATCAAGTTTGGTTGGAATACGTCATCGCTGTGATCCCGATCCCGACCCCCCTCATTACCCAGTCCGCACTTCTACAAGTCGACAAAAAAACGAAGCGCTCTCTCGTTCTTCCCCACGTCTGGATCGAAATTACCAACGTGGTACTTCACTGGGTCCCAGTATCCCATTTAATCGAACATCTCACGTATACTATAGTCAGCAGCAGCTCTACATTCGAACACTTTTGGATTCCTGCTCGAAGACCAATTCTACCCTCTCCGCATCCAGGTGGGATCGTTCTGTCTCATAATTCTATTCTAGGAGCTCCTAGGGTTTCCCAAATGACACTATAATTATTTTGATAAGGCCTATACTTTCATTTTCTTACTTTAAAGTCAATTTCATTTCCTTTAATGCATTTTATTTGGTTCTACAAGAAAACTGTTTATTTTTCATTTCACACTATAACCTGCTCAAATCAGGGTCGCATAATGTTTTTCTAATCGTAACATTCTGGTAGCAGAGCATGGTTCCGAATTCCCACAGACTGCTGGGGTCCGACTCAGGGATTCGTATGTGGACGATATCCTGACAGGAGCGCCATCCATTTCCGAAGCCATCAGTCTTCGCGACCAACTAATCAAGCTATTGGGTCTTGGTGGTTTCCAATTGAGTAAGTGACCCACTGCGTAATTTTGCATATCAGATTATACCGGTTTACAGTTTTTTTTTAAACATTTTATATGTACACATGTATGTGTTACTCGAGAAGACATCTGCATGTGGGTACATATGAAACCTCAAATGTTATTATATACAAATTAAATGCGACCACTTTTTCCTTTGTCGATTTCAAAGGTCTATTATTCGAAATAATAAACTAAAAAAAAATTATGAGATGTGTAAATTGGATGTGCCCCGAAATTATGAGAGGGCTTAACCCAATGGTGCCGGTTTGATTTAGAACGTGTTCAATTGACAGGTAACATCAGCTGTTCACTATATGTACCCATGATTCATATTGATGCTGAATGGTTCATTTTTACTCATACTACCTAATTCGATCGAGATGCATCTACTCATCTACATGAACTCTATTTATAAGGCTCAATCATATCATTAGGTTAAAATAACAATTAGAACTAGAATTATTCTAGTTCTAAATAAAAACCAACATACTCTGGGAGACGGAGGTCTGGAATGGTTCTGTCCAAAGATATTTCATCAGAGCAGGCCATATTCATTCCATATTTGGAGAGGGACTCCTTAGCATCATTTTCCTGGTCAGGCCGAAGGTCGTAGCGTTTTCCACCTTCACCCGGTCCTTTTTTAGGGGGTTCATCAGGCGGCTCGAAATTCCCGTAGCCATCAACTAACACTGGTTTCTGTTAATCAATGGAAATGAGAAACAGACTTCTATGATTCAAAAATAAAAAACTTTGCAAATTCTTGACACAACGGTTTGTTATCTTCTTTGAGCCTAATCTAATTAACGAACTGTTAGATGAAACTGCAGCTCATCATCAAAATTAAATTTAAAATACCAGTTAGAGTCGTAAGGAGGCTACCTACCAAATTACAGCTTCATCGAGTGAATAGCCTAGAAATTAGCTTTAGGAATGCAAGAAGTTCTCGTACTGAATGCAGTTATTTTTTCAACCTTGCGCGTGGGTTTTGCGCCGATAAAGTTCATGAACTACCTAGTTCACAAACTCAAGCTCAGGAACGAATCTAATGTTACTGATATTTGCGAACCTAAGTTGATGAAGTTATTCGTGATAAGCTATAATAAGCTTATAGCTTAATTATCTCCTTAATATTATGAAGGAGATAACACGCACTTAGTGGGCTAGTTATCTGATTCAACGTAGCCCTTGGCACTTAAAAATAAACGGAGATGATAAAGTGAGAAAGTTTGATGCAACCAAACGAAAAAAAAGCCCGATAAGTAACCTCATTTTTTATCTGAAAAACCTTTCAGCAGTGGTCGCTTTACAACAATTTGTATATCTAAATGAACTAGGATGGGACCAAAACAGGAAAGCAGGGAAAGAGTGGGTACTTGGTTTTATGAGGCGACACAGCAAAGAAATCTCCCTAAGATCCTCTCAACCTACCAGCATTGGGCGTGCGATTTGTTCCGACAAGCCTGTTGTTGAGAGCATTTTTACTAATTTGACCAACCTCTACGGTTAATATTCTTTTTCGCCCACTGACATTTATAATTTTGATGAGACGGGCTTGTCAACGGTGCAAAAACCACCCAAAATAGTTGCGCAGAAAGGTGCTCGGTTAGTGGGTTCAATATCCTCAGCTGAAAGAGGAACTAATGTGACGCTCATCTCAACGATCAATGCAGTAGGAAATTCCATTCCCCCACTGTTGATTTTTCCAAGGGTACGATTTCAAGAGCACATGATATTGGGGTCCTTCAGGGACAAAAGGTGTTGCCAATCCAAGCGGCTGGTCAACATCAGCAATTTATTGGATTTCATATCTTGTAGTTAGGAAAATAGAGTTTTTTTAGCCTGTGAATAATTAATTGATGTAATATAATTATAATAATGTGATATAATATTTCACATATTATGTGGTATATGTGATAATTAAACTTGTTTGTTCGGAGTCTGATATTCATTTTATCGTAATTAGGTACCTTTTCTCTGAACTGATTAAAGGAAATAACAACATTGACTCAAGGAACAGTACGATGACTTAACTGCCGTTAGAATGAAGAACGCCTCACCTCAAAATTTTCATTTTTTTTTTTTACGTAATCCCTATATTTTTTACCTTATCTTTCCAACGGTGAAATCGAAATTTCGAAATTCGACCCGGAAGGGGTTGAATTCGTAGGGGGTGAAACCAAAAAAGTGTTCGATTTGGAGGAAAAACACCTCACCTACGTGTTTTTTAAGGTAAAACACCTCAGCCTACCACTTAAAACGCCTCACCTTTGTGTTGTTCGTTGCCTGTTTTGGAGGAAAAACGCCTCAGCTCGTTGAAAATTCGAGCTGAGGTGTTTTTTGTTCAAACTGTTGGCTTCAAATTCAAGGTGAGGCGTTTATTGGCTTTCGCAAGGCGTTTTTGTTCCAATTGTTTACACATCTGACCGGGGCTGAGGCCTTCTTTCTATCTGATCGGCTGGTGGTCAGTCATTTTCAGTTTAAGTTTCGGCGCTGTTTTAATTCAACGAATTCACGTGGGAAATCTTTGGTGGCTCTCGCGTTGGCTCCTTGTTCAGTCGGGGAAGACATTCCATTTTCAAATCATTTAGCGAATTTTCGAAGAGAAAATGAGCTATAAAATAAAGATGTACGGTGGGAGGGTCGTCACCCCCCCCCCCCCCAAATACGTTCCATATTAACTAGGTAGGTGTGTGTAATATATTAAATACTGGGGGGGGGGGGGTTGCCGACACACTGTACATCTTTATTTTATAGCTCATTTTCTCCTCGAAAATTCGTTAAATGATAGCTTGAATCAGAAGACACGACCAATTCCATATCGCACTCGTTGAGTAACTAATAAAAACAAATATTTATAAATTTTATAAATACATAGTGCCAATCATCATGGTTTTGGGAAGGTGTGAAGTCATGGTATCGAAATTGGAAGAAATGGGATCCGTCCATCAATTAGGTACTTGCTCGAGATGGAGGAGAGAACAGTTCCTGGGATTGGTTGCTCAACGCCGGGCTAGGCTGGCGTACATAACTTACTGTTACAGTCTGTCGTCATTTGAGGAGAGGGGTTCAACAATGGAAGAACCATCCTCAGGTAAGTTGGTGATTAATAGAATCATGAAAAACCATACATAGTATCTTAATAGTTTAAAAAAATACTGATTAATGATTAGGTACCTAGTACCTACTTAATTAGTTAATAATTATTATTTAATTTACAGGATTAAATCCTGTAAATTTTGTTTTACCTCCAAAGATATTTAGAAAACGAATTTTTAGCACTTGGGTGAGGTGTTCTTCCTCCAAACGCAGCTTCGAAATGTACTAATCTTTTTGAAACTGAAACGCCTCACACAGAGGTGAGGTGTTTTACCTTCAAAAACATAGCGAAATAGTGACTCAAAACGCCTCAGGTGGCAATAATCGATAAAATTATCGATTTTTTCTCGATTTTTTCTCAATTTCGTCTTAAATTATGTTCATTTGAGTTTCTATCGACTTACCCCCAAAAACCTGGGTCGTAAAAATGTTCTGGAGTGAAGTTATAGCAAAGTTCATACTGAGAACTTTGAAGCTGATTTCTGAAAATCGCACTTTTCGAGGTGAGGCGTTCTTCATTCAAACGGCAGTTAAGGTACGTGCGTGCTGTGTACCTTGAGTCAATTTGGGAAATTTAGAAAAATTGCTCGCATTGGTGCCAACATCGAGTTCCAGCAGAAATTTTGTATTCAAGTTGTTTTTGATAGTGTTCCACAACATTTAATCCTGTTGGGGACGTTATTTGCGTGTCCAGTGCACCAAAAATTTGATTTTTGTGAAAATGACTCAAGGTACACGGTCTTACCCTACAAGTAAAAAATCCATAGTTTATGCAGCATGGCTATAAGAACAAATTTTCGAAGAAATAACTGGTTTTATGCAAAATATCTTCATTGAAGGATCTTCATGTCCATGAACAACATCTCAAGTATAAACCACATTTCTTCATCTTCAAAGTGGTCCAAATTGAGAACAGAAAGGGATATCACAAGTCACCGTTTTTCCATTGGAAAGCTGAGAATCTCATTATGGGCTAGTTTTTCCCGAGGAGTGCACGCTGCTGAACACAATGGTGAAGTCAGAATTGCTATATCTTATTCCGCTCCAAAACTGGAGCACTTTGAAGATGAAGAAACGTGGTTGATACTTGAGATGTTTTTGAAAAAAATTTTGAAGTCCAATATCTCGGGATCTATTATACCCCAGAGCTGGAGTTGAACACATATTTTGGCTTACACTATTTACTTTAAGAAGGGTAGGAGGGACTTTTTGTAGTTGTTCACCTATACCAGGGGTCGGCAACCTGCGGCCCTCCTGGCTAATATGTGCGGCCCGCAAAAATTGTAACATTTAGAAAAAAAATTAGATTTAAAAAAAAAACTTATTTCCTTCAAAAAATAATTAAATAAACAAGTAGGCAAATTCAACAATAAAATGAAATAGCATAATTACTTTTTTTTTTCATTTCCTGAGTGTAATGGAATTAGGAACTGCTTGTGATCCTAAGAAAGGGCAAACTGACAACTTTGGGATAGTTCTGTGTTATGGAGACCCAATGAGGAGACCCCTAGAAGGGAAAGTCTTAGCAGGCGAAGGGGAATTCCCTTCATGAATTCCCTTCTTTATTTATATGCAGGGTGTTTATTTTAAGACGGCTTAAATGCATTTCCTGCCTAAACGGTTGATCTGAGCAAAAATTGCTAGAGGTTTAAGTTGTAGCCCTTGAGCCCTCCTGGCGCAAGATCGAAAGTTGGGGTTTACCGATGACCCATGTTTATGCACATTTCTTCGAAGGGCATAAAAAGACAAATCATATGCAACAAACCGCATTTCAATATAACAAAATTTGTGATATCGAAATGCGGTTTAATGCATATGATGTGTCTTTTTATGCCATTCAAAGATATATTTATATTTAATATACTTAAATATTTATGATATCGAAATGCGGTTTGTAACTTTACCGAGTTATGAAGTTTTGAAATTCGCCATTTCAAAATAAAGAAAAAACATTATATACCTTTACCGTTGTCTGTTTGGAACAAGTGGCACATGTTTTCAACGTATTTTTTTATGGCCTGTCTAATTGCCAGCTTTGTGAAATAAATAGATACCCCGATAAACACGAAAATATCGTCTTTTAGACGCTTAAAACCTTGATTTTCTACAATGGGGTAATCACATACCCCTCCGCATACCCTTCAACACGATTAAACCATCAAATTCGTAACTCGTTAACGGAGGGTCGTACGAACATGCGGTTTTCACTGATGTCCTCAGAATTTCGAGCAGAAAAAAAAATAAATAAATAAAAATAGATACATACCCCATTTTACATACAAATTTATGTGTCATTCCAGACGAAAACTCTCGAAAGAATTGAGATAAAAAGTTCAAATTTGCACCAAAAATCTGTCTGGGCAATCGACAGGCTAAGTTCGTAGATGGGCAGAATCGGGCCACTATAAGGTGAAGGGGGGGGGGGGGGGAGATTTAGGGGAGCAAAAATTACCGATAAATTTTCAAAGAAAAGGAAGCTATTGTTCGCGGTCCAAAAACCTTAAAATTTGAATTTCCGGAAAATGTTTATAGGGTGCCAAAATCCGTTTCAGACCATCCTGAATTAATTAGGGGAGTTTTATGAGGGCAAAATTACTCATAAATTTCAAAAATGAAACAGTCTGAAAAGAGACACCTCACTTCAAAGATTATTTTGGTATTCAAAACCGTTTTGATTCCGCCCCTTCCACCCCAAATTTAACTTAGCGTAAAACTGCAGTTTTGCTTATTCGTACGAATATTTACTGCTTCGAAAATGCGTTCATACGATCATGCTACATAACTGGAACTTTTTTCCTTTTTTATCCAAAGAAGCAAAATTGACCTATACCTACCCTGCATTTACGGAGATGTTCATACAGTTTCACAGTATTCAAAATCATTAAAGTATTCACAGTATTAACAGTATTCACGGTATTAAAATCCGCCTGTGTACTGAATCCACCTACCGACAGCTAGATAGGTAACTACTTGATATGCACACTTCAATGTAAAAACGGACTGAAGAGAACGTTTGTAATGTTTCATAGCCATTTAACAACGTACCTCAATGCCTCCAGAACTTCCTCGTAGAGAGCTGAACGACGGTTCATTGAGAAATTTCTCGTTTGATTTAGAGTATAATAGATATATTAGAGGTACAAATACCAAGAAACAGATGACCACGTTCAAAACCCTATTCCTACGAAGTTGTATTACCTTCATTGCGATTGGCAAATGATAAGTTTTTCAAATTGAAATGAAGAACCACTGAAATTTATCAAAGACCTTGGGAACTCATGCTGGCAAAATGTTGTCAATGAAGTGGAACACAAATTTGGTAAGCACACTAAAACGAAAGAATCTATCCATAACAATAATAAATTATAATCATGTCAGGTGTCACGTCAACTATTGCTTAAACATTGGGTCACGCGAATTAGTGTCACTCTAGGTTTCCCTACAACACTCCATAGCATTTTTCTTCTTCTTCTTCTCCTTCTATTGCCATTTTCTGTCCTGACGGGACAGCACCATGGCGGACATTAATAATTAATTAACAATTATTGTTGCTTAATAAGCAACATAATATGCTTAATAAGCAACAAGATAATATCTTGATGAGAGTTGGTAGTGGTTGCGGTGATTTGTTGGACATTCTCTTCTTGTTCGGCAAAGTATTTCTGTCTTGGGTACTCTTCAATAGTTGTGTCCAGTCCAATTAAGTAGTTCCTGAATGAGACTATTAGTATGTCGTCTATCCATGTCTATTAGTCTTCAGTAGGTAGGTATAACATTAAAATCTATAATGGGCAGTGGCAAACCACTAGGGCCTAGTGACTAGGAAAACTAGGCGGCCTGGGGAGGGCGGCAAAATGAGGAACAAAATTTGTTCATTTAATGAACCATTGGAATCGCCCGAAGAAAAAATTTTTTTAACCCCACCTCAAAAAATGTTGGTTTACGTTTCAAGATACGTAGATTCGCAAAATCGAATAAAAAATTCTTGATACAACGGTTTATTATCTTCTTTGTACAGATCACCCTTCTGTCTAGATCACTAAATGATATTAATTATTATTACGAATTATCATTGATTAATAATAATTATTATCAAGTAGCTAAATTATTAATATTTATTGTTGGTTATTAATAGTTTTTATGCTTCATTATTAATAATTATCAATAAATATTATTTATTAACTCGGGTTTTTTTTTTTTATTTTTTTTTATACTTAAAGCCGTTTATTAAGAAATTATCACAAAATATATTTGAAGTATTTTATACTTCATCACAAAATAAAATGAATAGGTAGTGTACTATAGTCTCGGGATTATTCACAAAACAATTGCGTCGGTAAATCGGTAGTTTATTTGGAAAATACAACTGGAAAAATATAGGAAATTTGGGAGCACGAAGTTATACTGGTAAAGCGATTAGACTGACTGTTCGGGGGGGGGGGGGAGACAAGATGGCGGGATGGCATTAATATTCATAAGTATCCATAAGGTAATTCATCTGTTGCCCTTTCTCTCAGCATGCTACCCCAACTGGCATTTATGATTTAGTAAATAATATTCGGAAATTATTGTGTGTCGGGGAAATCGTGTAATTGTCTTTATTCGGTAAATATTCGCAAGTGAAGGTACGTGTTATGGAGTCGGTGTGGAGAAAGTCGGTATGGAGGAAGTTGTGTGGAGTGAGGTGAAGAAACTGGAAAGACGCTAGTAGCGGGAATAATGGGAACTAGGGCTGAGGTCTCCAGAGGTGAGCTCTGGGGCCGAACAGGTAGGTACATCAGTAAAATAAATTTGCAGTTTTTCCTTCCTGAATTGAAAAACCACAAAACCGTACGTCGTTGAACGCCAATGTAAACGCTTGCATACGAGTCTGCAACACATCTGCACATCAGGGACATTTTCATGTCATCCCCCCCCCACCCCGGAAAATGTCGCCGTTTGTCAATCGAAGACATTTTCGTGACTCCATTATAGACCTCTTATAAACACAGAAAACAAAAATAAAATAAAAATTGTTATTTTTTTAATTTTATAATTTTTTATTTTTACAAAAATTAAATTGTTTTACAAAATTAAATTCTTCCCGTCGTCGGGCCGACATTTGAAATAATGGTTGGTACGACAGCCAAAATAGTGGTCGGTTCGACGGCTGTAATAGGTACGTCAGCCAATGTCGACTAGACTATGGAAATTAACGTTGTTCCTGCTTGCATTATTAGATCAGACGCCATGTCAGCTGGACAGTTCAAGTTGACGTTAAAAGTTTTAACTTAAAACACCTCCCGCCTATTATACTACACAACTCCACTATTATAGTGGATTATGTACGAGTATAATTAGCGTTTCATATCGAAACCTACAATATCGATAATATCGATATCGAGACTATCGCAAGGAGCCGATATTAGATATCGATATATCGGTCAAAAATATCGATATTTCGATATATCGGTCGGATATCGACCATATTTAGAACATTTTCTCAGTACTGTATGAGGATCGTTTTAACTGTTATGAAATTGGGAAAATAAGGGATAAGTAACGCTGAAATGGTAAAAATAATTCAGAACTTTATTTCAGGACTTTAATTACAATCAAAATCATTCCAACTTTAGACTGGAGAGGAGAGCAAACGTTGAAAATAATCCAAAACTTTACTTTAGGACTTTAGTTCACCATAAAAATACAATTAAACTGCTTTAGAATGGAGAGCACTCCACACTTTTGTGCTGAGTCTCTTCAGGAACGCCCGTTGGCCTCAGTTCTGACTCAGCAGCAGCGCAGCAGACACCAATAACAGTGCCTCGGAATATTTTGCAACACAGTATTCCTTAAATTTTCGCGTGCTAAATGGTGATTTAACAGCACGATATATCGGCTAAAAATATCGATAATCGAAAATATCGGAAGACGCGATATCGATACGATAATATCGAAATATCGTCAGCAAATATCGATATTTCGATATATCGATATCATATCGGGCATCGCTAAGTATAATACACAGGGCCTGTGTCACAGGCCAAGAATCAATCGAAATTCGCCCATGTAGTATCTGCTGGTATGAATTCATGATAACACGGTAATGGCCTTCCATCCACCGGTCTGTATCGTTTCTACTGAAATATGAGAACTAGTTATGATAAAAATGAAAATCTGCACATACTTATAGGTTAAGCTGCATTATAAAAATGAATAAGCTACCAAAAATGAAATTATTCACAACAAATTAATCAGGATTTTCAAAAGAAGAACGACGGACGGAGTAGGTACGGCTTACGGCGGACGGACGGATTTTGTTTTATTCGATTTTTGGAATCTCCGTATCTTGAAACGTAACTAAACCCTCAAATTTTGAGGGGGCTATTTTTTATTTTATTTATTTATTTTTTATTTATTTATTTATTTATTTATTTATTTTTTTTTTTTCTTGTGCGATCCTCAAGTGATTGAGACTGGCGACTCCTAAAATTGGACGTTGGGCCTTCGTCGTCAGTTTACCCATGAAAGTACGTTGCACACGGATGGGAGGCCCGACGTCAGCGAGTTCGGCACCGTTCGTAGATCGGCACCTGCCATAGGAAGAACAATTGGGGGCCCGTCCGGGATCTAAAAAAAAAAAAAAAGCGTTATGCCACCAAAACGTTTGCGGTTGGAGCCGGAAAGGACAATGTCGACCCGAAATCGGCCTGTACCAGAGGATGGCTTCTTGGTGGAACCAACTCCCTCGATCCTAGGAGAGCCAACCTTGGAACAAAGAGTTGCGGCTCTTGAAGGTTTGTTACTCGGATTATCTCGAAAAATGGATCAATTGATCGATGTTCCAAGCCAAAACCAGATGGTAAACGATTCAACGACCTCTATCCAGCAAGTCAATGAGGTACGAGAAAACAACAATCGCACAGATTCATGTGAAACTCAAGCATTCCAAGCTGAAAGGACAGTCAGTGTTGCGCAAGGGTTGTTAGCGTACGAAGGTTCCCTATTGCCATATGATGGGAAAATGCCATGGGACGAATACCTCGTTCATCTGGAGGTCACGGCAGAAGCCAATGGTTGGGATGACAATCGTTCAGGTAGCCGTTTGGCTAGTAGTTTAAGGGGAGCAGCCCTGACGGTTCTGAGTGAACTTCCTAGAGAACGTAGGACAGATTACCAGGCAATAGTGCAGTCACTTTCACAGCGTTTTGGTCTCCGGAGTCAGGCAACCAAATTGAGAATGCTATTAGGGAACCGGAAACAAAAAGCTGGGGAAACGTTGGCAGACTTGGCTTCGGATATTGAAAAACAGGTAAGGGGAGCTTATCCTGATGACCCCAAGAGCTATCGGGAGGCAAAAGGGGTCCAATGCTTCTTGGATGCTTTAAAAGACATAGAGCTCAG
>CAWUBA010000011.1:0-25765 GCA_963920205.1 Stenodema calcarata
GACATTTCCTCCCATTTTTTGGAAAAGTATCGATACTTCGTAATATCGATAGGTAGGTACTTTTTGAAAGTATCGTATCGATATTTTTTGATACTTTCTATAATATAGAATATTATATACCGATATGATATAATATATCGACACTTTTGAAATATCGGACATCCCTAGTACGGAGGCTGCGGTGCCGGTGATGCGTAATGACCATGGGGTGAAA
Organism: Stenodema calcarata; assembly: GCA_963920205.1. Lineage (NCBI taxonomy): Eukaryota > Metazoa > Arthropoda > Insecta > Hemiptera > Miridae > Stenodema > Stenodema calcarata. Next base: position 215 of record CAWUBA010000011.1, read on the forward strand.
GAGAAAGGTGGGCGTTTGTCTCTCCAGGCTGTGTGTGGCGACTTGATAAAAGTGGAGGGAACCCAAGAGACTTCAATCTCGCTATATTCCGGTACATCCAGCGCCAAACCGGTGAAAGCAAGATTGAAATTGGAGGGACGGGCTAACTCTGAGCAGTGCAGTGTAGCTCAAAAAGATGATCCAGTACTGCAGATCGTCAACTCCAGTTGTTGTTTTAACCCAGATAGCCCTGACGTCCTTCTGGAAGGATGAGGGACTTTGTTGACATTTTGATTTTTCGCTCATGTTCTATCATGTCTTTGCGATCGCGTGAGGTCTCCAACTGTTCCTTACATCCTAAATAATCGGTGGGGGCTGTTTTTGCCTTCATTCTTCATTCAACTAGTGCACAGTGAGTTTCGGTAGTTCGCGTTCGTCAATCATGAGCCATCACCCTGATTTCGTAGTTGATGGGTAAGTACCTATCGATTTTTTTTAAACTTCTTCATTGTTATCTCATTGTTTCAACTCTCTACTAAGGATTCCGAGTGGTTTAGATAAGACTTTGTCATTTTCATAATCACCATCGTCATTTTTCACGGCGATCCTTCTGGAAGGACGTCAGTGGAATACGCGACCAAAATCATACTTACCCATCCGTTCCTTTCGAGCTATGTTTTTAGTGATTTCTTGCTTCTTTTGCAGGAAGCTTATTCCCTTACACCAAATCTTGGATTTTTTGGAGGGAAATGACGATGCCATAGGACAAGGTGTTGACATCACTTTGTTACCCCCAACTAATGCCACTGAAAACCTTACAGATGAAGATTCTGGCGATGAGCAGAGCCCAATTATTGATAATTTGCCCCGCAGTCAGCTACTTGCTCCAGCTATTGTGAATAACATTCCTTCCATCAATGATGAGAGCGATGTTGATGATCCTCAACCATCCACCTCGAACGAAAATATTGCCAAGAAAGGGGGGAGGCATCGATCGGGCTGATCAAAACATATCACTTTACAGAGTATCCATCAGAGGGAAAAAATGGTACTTCCCTATCATTGCACATATGATTGATGTTGCCGAACAGAATGCGTGGCAAATGCACACAAATGATGGAGGCCTACTCGATCATTTAGCATTCCGCAGGAGAATTGCTACTGCAATTTTGGAAAGCAACAAGAAGATTGTTACAGCAAGAGGACGTCCATCAAAAACAGCGAAGATTGACAGTCGGTGAGTGAAAATAGTATATATTATATACTATTAGGAAGTTTGGCATTATCATCTATTGTGAAGCTCTCCAATCAAGTTCAATTATTGTCTGTTATATTATATTTTAGATTCGATAAAATTGAACACTATGTTGGTGACACAGAGGTAGATGAGAGGACCGGCAAAAAAAAAAAAAAAAAAAAAAAACAGCTGCACTGCAGGATATGCAAGAACAAGGCAACAACCATATGCTTGAAATGTGACATACCTTTACATGTATTACGAATAGGTGTTTATGTTGAAACATTCAGTTCATACAGTTTTGAAATAATAAAATTTTAATTTATCTCAATGAATGTGTCTGATTCGTTAGAACCGTAGGAATATGTGAGTCATGTTGATTGCATATTCCACTGACGTCCTTCTGGAAGGATGGTCATTTATGACGTCATTAACAGCGAAAAAATTCAAAACTCGCCTAATTTGTATTCAGACAACTTCCAATACACGGATTATAGGAACAAACTCCAAAAAGTTTTGAAAAAAAAATTCAGGGTTATCTGGGTTAAAGGTAGTTTTTCTGTTTGACCAAATTGTTATTCAAGTACTTTTCCATGCCAAAAAGTACGTGTGTTCATAAATCCACTGTGAACCCTTTGTCGATGAGGTATGTTTCTAAATGGTCTCAATAAAAAGAGAAAAAAACTCCTGGTTGGAAGTTAGGAGGCGTCATGAAAGGGAGGAGAAAGCCTATTGGGCGTTGCTTGATTCTCTCCATCTCGAAGCTACCGAACGGTTTTGAGGGTAACTGTTTTGGATGATGGGAGAGGCTGCATGGTAAGTAGGTAATCATTCCGCAGGAGTGAAGGAGGAAGCACTGGGATGAAGTGCGCATGGGACAATTCTCGCAATGTAATTGAGGTTCACCGCGATGTGAGAGACTGGTGGAAGGGAAATCTCGAAGGGGGAAGAACGTACCTTCGCAAGTCCGGCATACTGTTTGGACGAGTAGGTATAGACCACTCACCGGTAGAGTTTTACTGGGCACACCTTTTATTTGAGATAAGAGTTTTTAAATAAAAAATTATATAGCAATAATTTATTAAATTATTTATATAAATGGTAAATGAAACATTATTTAGAATTAATTCGACTGATGTAATACTGGGAATGCTACTTGAACAGACCTATGTCGGCAACAAAATTGATTGTTATTTAATAATAAAAGGAAGTTGGTACTTACATTGCAGCTCGTTCGAAACTATATACGCCGCTGGACTCAACTAATCAACTTATCAGGTTTTTACAGTTTTGGATAGAATCTGATGAACATCTGATGTTCATCATCATTGACTCAATATTTGTTATAAGTGGTATTTTCCGACAAGTACCTACTTACGTACGAGAAAATGGTTACTTTTGATAATTTTTGACACGCCTTTATGCGCCCCCTTTTCACCTCCTACACATCCCTCATCATTAATCCTTATATCACCACCATCTACTCAAGGACTGATTGGGAATCCATCCAACTTCTGCGACACTGCGTCCATGATGTACCTATGCGATGAGTTCGAGTATTATTATGATAAATAAGTGAGAAAGTCCATTATAGGAGGTGTTGAATTGGGGGTGTAATCGGATCGGATCGCGGGAGGGGGGAGAGGGTGTCGAGCGATGTTGCTTGGCAAAGGTTTCGTGAATGGAGGCACCCGATGTCACGCTAGTTGACGTGATGGAAAAGTATGAATGGGAAACGGTTTGATTGTAGAGGGGGGGGGGGGGTCCTACTTCCCCGTACACGCACACGGACGCGAATTGGACGCGTCTTCACATCCTGACCTCCGTACATATTGCAAATGGTTCAAACGTAGAACCGGACCCTTTCAACGGTTCACCGATTACGCTTCAACTTACCCGCTATCGAAATATAAAACGAATAAGGGCCGGTTTCATCAATTTAAACGAAGGAGTTGATGTTCAAATCGCGGTTCAACTCGTGAACGGAGATTGTCCGCAGATCGGGTTTCACCGTGGGCGTTCAACGCTGACCTTGGTTAAACGGGAGTTCAACGTTGAACGCTCGATTTTGGCCAGTCAACAGGGACAAACTCGGTTTAAGTTTACTTTTCCCTCCCGCTTATCCATTCAACCAGGGGGGTAGCGTCAGGGGCAGCGCAGGAAGCGGCGCTTCCCCACATGAAATGAAGAATGTAGGTAGAAGTTGAATGATGAACAAATTTATTACGAATAACAAATCAAAAGTAAAACATTCAATTGAAAATTACTTAAAGCTCCCAACCTACCCATGGAAGAATTCCTTCTTCCATGCTACCTCCTTTTGATAGTTGGTTTCAATCAAGAATCCATGGCTGAAGCCAAGTCATCTAAGAAAAAGAAGAAGAAGAAGGTAAAGATCCACGATCTTAGTGAGATTGGAACCTCCAAAATTATTTGGGGGGGGGGGGTGACGTCACACGTACATTGCCTGCGTCCGTCTGTGTGTATTCTGGCGCGGGCGTGTGAGTGTGTCTCTGACTGTTTACCGTGGAGCTGGTCACCGTTCTTCAAGGGGTTTTGTGAACGCTGAATCGATTTTTGAACTAGGAACATATGGCATGTAATTATAGTGGTGCCACCACTGGCGTCAGTAAGAACATAGGTGTTGGTACTGTTGGTATTTCGAAATTTCCTCGTTAGGTATGCTTGTTCCATGACTGGAACTCGGTATGCTTCTCATAGGCCACATAGGCCTTCTCCTAACATCTTCTGTATGGTGCCGGAAATTGATTATGGCCAAATTCAACTTACAGGAGAATTTCCAATGTTTAAATCAAGACCTCCCGCCTTCACTCCAACAATCATTATTGATTATAGTCCAATAATTGGTGCTATTTATATTTTAGGGCTGATTCAGCAATACGTCAGCCACGAGATAGAACCTTTGTTTGAAAAGTCCCCGTAATTTTTCTTCAGAAGCATCCGTTTACATCGAAACCCTTTGTAAATTTTCGATCAAATAAAATCATGAAGGAATATGATTGACTCCTCGTAATTCCCTTATTCGATATACCTTTAGAGTGTCTCTTCTTTTTTTGCAGGTTATATTACGAGTTGATCAGAAATTCCGCCGGCCTCGATATATATCGGCCGCGTCCTGCATTGTTTATTAGATACGTCCGGAATTGGGCGCAATCGATAGCAGGCGGTGCAGCTTTGATTTATCGAACAGTTTTGCTTTTTTTTTTTGTCTGACGAGTAGGGCGTCATTTAACTGCTAGGAGATTAATCCCCAGTGAGAAATATTCCCGTATGCGTTCAGATGCAGGATTGCAGTGTGTCAACTGGATGGTAGTGTTTGACACTCGAGGGCTCAATGCAGAAAATAATAAAAACTCCGCCAAATCTTCCACAACCGTTTAGTATCTTCTGAACAGATCGCCTGTTCTGTTCTATCTGGATCACTGTTCTGAATACTTACATGGTCTTATCAAATACATAATCTACTATAACTAGAGCTTCTATTAATTTTACATTGTGAAACTTCCAGAAATCAAAATTCGTCTGTCAACAATTTTTCTTGAAGTTCATTTTTCCGTGCTGTATACCTAGTAGGTACCTACCTATATACTTAGTTTATTCCCGATTGTGAAAACACCTAGGTATTAAAATAACTATAACGATAACTTCTATTAATTTTACATTGTGAAACTGATTTTAGGCCCTGAAGATGAAGAAATAAATTCTCCGGAACGTTGGCACATAAAACATCTCTCATTTGACCGACCCTCGACACCCATCAACCTAATTCTTACTGACGGTCAACAAATCACACAGACTTATTATTATTATTAATTATTATTAATTAACTCGAAATTTGAAAACCAAGTGCTGTTCGAATCAGCTGGGCCAGTATGAAAATTGACCCGACAAGCTGCCTCAAGATTCACCCTCATGTTGAACGCTTTCGATCTGCTCCAACTTAGAGCCGTCATTGTGAACGAATGGCTGGTCGTACAAAGCTGCGGATGGTCTTAACAAATTCTGAAAAATAAACTTTTATCTAAACGTGTGGGTACTAAAAACTATACCGTTCCATTTGAATTTTTCGAGATCATAATATGTTTTATTATTATTATTATTATGAATTTTTAAAAATTCTAAAAAATAAACTCTATCTAAATGTGAACTAAAAACTATTTCCATTTCGTTCCATTTAACGACGGAATGCGATATCGCAATTCTGACTTCACCGTCGTGTTTAAAGTTGAAATGTCTAAAAGCTGAGGGGGGGTTTCGGGGTTGGGGGGGAGGAGGGTTCATCCGAAAAAATGAAAGTCTGAGAAGTGACACCTCATTTTAAAGGTTTTTACACGCTGAATACGATCGTAAAATCTGAATTGCGATCCCTAATTTCGTTTGCAAACTTGAGTACATACTTTGAAGATGAGGAATACGTTCTTCATGGTTAATCTGCTCTAATCTGATGACGGAATGCGATATCGCAATTCTGACTTCTCTGTCGTGTTTGGCGTTGTTATGTCCAAAAGCTGAGGGGGTTTTAGGGATGAGGGGGGGGGGGGGGGAGTTTCACCAATAAATTCCAAAAATGAAACGGTCTGTCAAGTGACACCTCATTTTTAAGGTTTTTACGCGCTGAATAAGATGGGCAAGTCAGAATTGCTATATCTTATTCCGCTCTCAAACTGGACCACGTTGAAGATGAAGAAACGTGGTTGTTACTTGAGTTGTTCTTCATGGACATCATGTTCTTTAATGAAGACCATTTACATAAAACCAATTATTCCTTCGAAAACTCGCTCTTGTAGTCATTCTGCATGACTGGGGATGTTTCTTTTTTACTTTTGGTTTAATGAGTGAAAAAAATTCTACCTTGAGTAAGTGCTTGTGTCGGAGTGAATAAGAACTAAATAGGGGGGGGGGGGGTTACAAATTTTTTTTCTCTGGTCGATTCCAATGGTTCATTATCGAAGCCCAGTTGATTATTAAAAATTATTCATGACTAACAATAGGCAATTAATAATAATTTACACTACTTGATAATAATTATGATAATACCTAACTATTAATCATCATTTGGTGATCTAGACAGAACGGTGATCTGTACAAAGAAGATAATATCTTCTGGACACAACAGCTTATATTATAAGCTATTGTGTCCAGAATTTGCAGAGTTTTTTGTAGGTTCGTGTTCAATGATTTTTTTTACTAAACTAAGTGATGAGTATAAAAAAAAGTCCATGTCCACGAATGAATCGGTGTGATTAAATGAGGGGCTATGCGATTGCGCAGTACTAACCAGCTGCTATACAGCCCGTACAAATCCCGATTTCAAGCGTACGCCATCTCCTCATCTGCTCCCTATCGATTTCACACCATCATTCCGATTAATCCACAATCATCTTTGTTAAAGGGCCACACATACGGTCGTTTTATGATTGAGGGGATATTGACTTCGACCACATGGTTTATACCCTTTAGCATCCCTCCCCCTTCCCATTCGCTATCTGACTCCCGACAGTTGTTCGCTGTCTGTTATGATCAGTATATCATTAGGTACCTAAACGTTTCATCTTAATGATTCCCTCACCTACTGATCTCTAAGCGACCCCCTTACCGTCACCTGACATCTGGTAAAGTGACATTTTTACTACTTCCGTTCCCTCCACAACTTTACGCGATGATTATTACCAATTGCGACATCTAAAAAGACAACCAACTCTACTGCTAGAACGCTGCAAATTCTTGGACAAAGCTGGGGCAGTTCAAGGGGATCGGATGAAGTGAGGCTCATCAGGGACATGAGGATAGGAACTGGAAAAAACATCTTTGAAACTTTGATGCATTCAAAAGGCTCTTAAACGGATTTATACTATAGCGACACTACAGTTTATTTTTGGTGACAAAATTTTTATTTCGATCATACGTTACCAAAAATATGTTCAGAGTTCAATTTCAAAAATTCAGTCGCAACAAATTTTCTCACAAGTGTTCTTCCGATTGTTTGTTTCAAAAACCGTTTTCCAATTCGTGAGTTCATTTAACAATAAATCTTTTGGAGTCAGATTCATTCAGTCATCATTTGTAGTTAGTCACCACACACACACACACGCAACATACCATAACTACAAACTGGTGACCCCGACGTGATCATCTGAACCACGAATATGGAATCCCGAACCTCGTCCGAATCTCAGCCTCCGACAGTTCCGTCACTCCAAGTCAGTCGAGTAGCCATAAGGGTCCCGCCTTTTTGGAAGGCTAACCCTAGACTGTGGTTCAAACAACTCGACTCCCAATTTTTCAATTCGGGCATCACCAGCGACGTCACAAAGTACCACACGTTAGTTGGAGCTGTCGAGAGCGAAGTGTTGGCGTGCGTTAGCGACATCATCTTGCAACCACCAACACAGGACCTTTATGCCACCCTCAGACGACGACTCGAAGACCACTATTCCGACTCAGAGGAGAAACAACTTCGGAAGCTCCTCAGCGACCTCGAGCTCGGGGACCGACGCCCTTCGCAGCTATTACGCGAGATGAGAGATCTGTCAGGTGGAAAAGTAAGTGACGCATTTCTTAAGTCTCTCTGGCTACAGCGCCTACCCACACAGATTCAGGCGATTCTCACTACCAGCACCGACGATCTTAATCTTCTCACTACTATGGCCGATAAAATTAACGAGGTCCTTTCCATTTCACCTCCTATTATCCGTACTGTAACACATCCCCAACCTAGCACTAGTCGGAGAAATAGTACTAACAAATCAGATAGCGGGACGCTCGACCACATTTTAAACGAGATCAAAAACTCTGCAAATTCTTGACAACGGTTTATTATCTTCCTTGTGCAGATCACCCTTCTGTCTATACCAGACTGTGTTGCAAATCGGCACCATACCATATTCTCACCGCACTCATACCATACCATACGAATTTCTTTCCTATCATACCATACTGTATTATACCAAATCATACATACAATAATATACCATACCATACTCATACCATGTCATACAAACCGAGTGAATATTGAAATGTCATCCATTTCTGACCTATATTTAAAATTTCAAGTAGGTATCTAGCTCATCATCAAAATTTAATTTGTTTAAACAAATAGGTATTATTTAAACAATTTTACAGACAAGAAACCGAGTGAATATTGCATTGTGATCCAGTTCTGACCTATTTTTAAAATTTCAAGTCCATAGCTCATCATCAAAATTTAATTTGTATTATTACGAAAAGGTATTATTTAAACAATTTTACAGATGAGAAACCGAGTGAATATTGCAATGTGGTCTATCCCCGACTCACGGTTAAAATTTCTAGACTGTAGTTTACCGGGAAGATGTAAAAAGGTAGTTTTATTCTGGGCGTCTGGGGGTTGGGTCACATAACGGCCGTTTTCGACGCGAAAGTTTAGTGTTTTTCCTAAAACTTTGCGCGGTCACTGTGAACGAACGGCTGGTCGCACAAAAATCCAATTGGTCTTAAAAGATTCGTAATGTTTCAGGTCATTCAAAGGTGAACTAAAATTTACACGGTTCAGTTAAATATTTGGAGATAAGACATCGTCGAAATTTTAAATTTCGTTTTGAACCCCTTCCCCTTGACCTAGGGTTATGAAAAGTTTCGAGGATCATTGTGGGGCTGGTCCAAACCCAGAAACCAAATTTCGTAATTTTAGCTCAACGCTAACTGGGCAAAGTGGCGCGGACGGCGTACGGCGGACGGCGTACGGCGTACGGGTGACGGACGGATTTTGGTTTATTATCTTCGATAATGAACCATTGGAATCGCCCAAAGAAAAAATTTTTTTAACCCCCCCTCAAAATTTGTTGGTTTACGTTTCAAGATACGTAGATTCAGAAAATCGAATGAAAAAAAACTCTGCAAATTCTTGACACAACGGTTTATCATCTTCCTTGTGCAGATCACCCTTCCGTCTATACCAGACTGTATTGCAAATCGGCACCATACTATATTCTCACCGTACACATACCATACCATACGAATTTCTTTCCTATCATACCATACTGTATTATACCAAATCATACATACAATAATATACCATACCATACTCATACCATGTCATACAAACCGAGTGAATATTGAAATGTCATCCATTTCTGACCTATATTTAAAATTTCAAGTATCTAGCTCATCATCAAAATTTAATTTGTTTAAACAAATAGGTATTATTTGAACAATTTTACAGACAAGAAACCGAGTGAATATTGCATTGTGATCCAGTTCTGACCTATTTTTAAAATTTCAAGTCAATAGCTCATCATCAAAATTTAATTTGTATTATTACAAAAAGGTATTATTTAAACAATTTTACAAATGAGAAACCGAGTGAATATTGCAATGTGGTCTATCCCCGACTCACGGTTAAAATTTCTAGACTGTAGTTTACCGGGAAGATGAAAAAAGGTAGTTTTATTCTGGGCGTCTGGGGGTTGGGTCACATAACGGCCGTTTTCGACGCGAAAGTTTAGTGTTTTTCCTAAACCTTTGCGCGGTCACTGTGAACGAACGGCTGGTCGCAAAAAAATCCAATTGGTCTTAAAAGATTCGTAATTTTTCAGGTCATTCAAAAGTGAACTAAAAATTACACGGTTCAGTTAAATATTTGGAGATATGACATTGTCGAAATTTTAAATTTCGTTTTGAACCCCTTCCCCTTGACCTAGGGTTATGAAAAGTTTCGAGGATCATTGTGGGGCTGGTCCAAACCCAGAAACCAAATTTCGTAATTTTAGCTCAACGCTAACTGGGCAAAGTGCCACGGACGGCGGACGGCGGACGGGGGACGGCGGACGGGGGACGGCGGACGGCGTACGGCGGACGGACGGATTTTTTTTTATTCGATTTTCTGAATCTACGTGTCTTGAAACGTAAACCAACAAATTTTGAGGGGGGGTTAAAATTTTTTTTTCTTTGGGCGATTCCAATGGTTCATTATCGAAGATAATAAACCAAAATTCGTCCGTCCGCCGTCCGTGCCACTTTGCCCAGTTAGCGTTGAGCTAAAATTACAAAATTTGGTTTCTGGGTTTGGACCAGCCCCACAATGATCCTCGAAACTTTTCATAACCCTAGGTCAAGGGGAAGGGGTTCAAAACGAACTTTGAAATTTCGACAATGTCATATCTCTAAAATTTCCCATGAAACGGTGTAATGTTTAGTTCACTTTTGAATGACCTGAAAAATTACGAATCTTTTAAGACCAATTGGATTTTTTTGCGACCAGCCGTTCGTTCACAGTGACCGCGCAAAGTTTTAGGAAAAACACTAAACTTTCGCGTCGAAAACGGCCGTTATGTGACCCAACCCCCAGACGCCCAGAATAAAACTACCTTTTTTCATCTTCCCGGTAAACTACAGTCTAGAAATTTTAACCGTGAGTCGGGGATAGACCACATTGCAACATTCACTCGGTTTCTCATCTGTAAAATTGTTTAAATAATACCTTTTTGTAATAATACAAATTAAATTTTGATGATGAGCTATTGACTTGAAATTTTAAAAATAGGTCAGAACTGGATCACAATGCAATATTCACTCGGTTTCTTGTCTGTAAAATTGTTTAAATAATACCTATTTGTTTAAACAAATTAAATTTTGATGATGAGCTAGATACTTGAAATTTTAAATATAGGTCAGAAATGGATGATATTTCAATATTCACTCGGTTTGTATGACATGGTATGAGTATGGTATGGTATATTATTGTATGTATGATTTGGTATAATACAGTATGGTATGATAGGAAAGAAATTCGTATGGTATGCTATGAGTACGGTGAGAATATGGTATGGTGCCGATTTGCAATACAGTCTGGTATAGACAGAAGGGTGATCTGCACAAGGAAGATGATAAACCGTTGTGTCAAGAATTTGCAGAGTTTTTTTTATTCGATTTTCTGAATCTACGTATCTTGAAACGTAAACCAACAAATTTTGAGGGGGGGTTAAAAAATGTTTTTCTTTGGGCGATTCCAATGGTTCATTATCGAAGATAATAAACCAAACTCTGCAAATTCTTGACACAACGGTTCATTATCTTCTTCGTACAGATCACCCTTCTGTCTAGATCACTAGGTCTGAATGTCTATATCCTAAATGTTAGATTAATTATTATTATCAATTATCACTAATTATTAACAATTTTATCAAGTACCTAGTGAAAATTATAATTTATTGTTAGGTATTAATAATTCGTATTTATTATTAATAATAATTATTATTAATTATGATCAATTAACACGATATAATTCGTATACTAGGTCTGAATGTCTATATCCTAAATGTTAGATTAATTATTATTATCAATTATCACTAATTATTAACAATTTTATCAAGTACCTAGTGAAAATTATTATAATTTATTGTTAGGTATTAATAATTCGTATTTATTAATAATAATTATTATTAATTATGATCAATTAATACGATATAATTCTGGGGTTTTTAATACTACGTCGGTAATAATTTTTCTATAAAAGAAGTACCTACCAACAAACATTCGAAATTACCTTCATTTCAGTAGCACGAAACGCACCTCAGAACAACAAACTCGACATCACTCAAGCCATATGATGTTCCAAAGAGCTTGTTAGTATGAAAATGGACCTGTATTTCAACAGTTTGAGTCACGATCGTGTTGTGAGGCACAATCTTTGAGCCGTCATTGTGAACGAACGGCTGGTCCTACAAAGCTGCGGATGGTCTTAAAAAATGCTACGGAACAAACTCTATCTAAATATGAAATAAAAAACATAGCGTTCTATATGAATTTTTCGAGATATGAGATTTTCAAATTTTCAAAATTTGTTTTGAACCCCTTCCCCTTGACCTAGGGTTCTGAAAAGTTTCGAGGACCATTGTGGGGTTGGTCAAAACCCATAAAAAAAATTTCGTAATTTTAACTCAACGCTAACTGGGCAAAGTGGCGCGGACGGCGTACGGCGGACGGACGGATTTTTGGTTTATTATCTTCGATAATGAACCATTGGAATCGCCCAAAGAAAAAAATTTTTTAACCCCCCCTCAAAATTTGTTGGTTTACGTTTCAAGACACGTAGATTCAGAAAATCGAATAAAAAAAAATCCGTCCGTCCGCCGTACGCCGTACGCCGTACACCGTACGCCGTACGCCGTCCCCCGTACGCCGTCCGCCGTCCACGCCGTTTTGCCCAGTTAGCGTTGAGCTAAAATTACGAAATTTGGTTTCTGGGTTTGGACCAGCCCCACAATGATCCTCGAAACTTTTCATAACCCTAGGTCAAGGGGAAGGGGTTCAAAACGAAATTTAAAATTTCGACAATGTCATATCTCCAAATATTTAACTGAACCGTGTAATGTTTAGTTCACTTTTTAATGACCTGAAAAATTACGAATCTTTTAAGACCAATTGGATTTTTGTGCGACCAGCTGTTCGTTCACAGTGAGCGCGCAAAGGTTTAGGAAAAACACTACACATTCGCGCCGAAAACGGCCGTTATGTGACCCAACCACCAGACGCCCAGAATAAAACTACCTTTTTTCATCTTCCCGGTAAACTACAGTCTAGAAATTTTAACCGTGAGTCGGGGATAGACCACATTGCAATATTTACTCGGTTTCTCATCTGTAAAATTGTTTAAATAATACCTTTTTGTAATAATACAAATTAAATTTTGATGATGAGCTATTGACTTGAAATTTTAAAAATAGGTCAGAACTGGACCACAATGCAATATTCACTCGGTTTCTTGTCTGTAAAATTGTTTAAATAATACCTATTTGTTTAAACAAATTAAATGTTGATGATGAGCTAGATACTTGAAATTTTAAATATAGGTCTGAAATGGATGACATTTCATTATTCACTCGGTTTGTATGACATGGTATGAGTATGGTATGGTATATTATTGTATGTATGATTTGGTATAATACAGTATGGTATGATAGGAAAGAAATTCGTATGGTATGGTATGAGTACGGTGAGAATATGGTATGGTGCCGATTTGCAATACAGTCTGGTATAGACAGAAGGGTGATCTGCACAAGGAAGATAATAAACCGTTGTGTCAAGAATTTGCAGAGTTTTTTTTATTCGATTTTCTGAATCTACGTATCTTGAAACGTAAACCAACAAATTTTGAGGGGGGGTTAAAAAAAAATTTTCTTTGGGCGATTCCAATGGTTCATTATCGAAGATGATAAACCAAAATTTGTCCACTCGCATGGACGCGCTAGAAAACCAAACATCTCGACCTCGGAGGCGGTCACGCAACCACAGAAAGATTGAAGAGCCAACACACTACGAGGGAGTATGCAAATACCACCACCATTACAAGAATAGGGCGTATAACTGCATCACACCTTGTACTTTTTCAGCTAAAACCACTCCCGCATCTTTCGCTGATTATCCGGAAAACTCCCAGGGTCGTCGCTAGAGGCGACGGACGCTTCGACCCTCACACAACGTCGCCTGTTTGTAGCAGATAGGGCTTCCGGGTATCAATTTTTGGTTGACAGTGGTGCGGATATTTCAGTTATCCCTCCTACTAATTGCGTAACACTTACACCAAAACCTGGGGAGTTCCAACTTTATGCTGCCAATGGGACTACCATCAACACATATGGACGTCAAATTTTACAATTGGATTTAGGTTTACGTCGTTCTTTCCGTTGGCCTTTTACAATTGCTGGAATCGACAAAGCGATTATTGGGGCAGATTTTTTACATCATTTCGGTTTGTTGGTAGACATCAAAGGTCGGAGATTAGTAGACAATTGAACTTCCCTCCATGTCTCTGGTATTCTACAAGACGTTTCATGCATTGGAATTTCTACAGTAGGGCCAGCTAACGACTCTCCGTATTTTGCACTGCTTTCTCGCTACCCCGATTTGACAAACCCAAATTCCATTGGAAAAGTCGCTGCTAAACATTCTGTCACCCATCACATCCTAACTGAAGGTCCCCCAATTCGTGCACGAGCTCGGAAGTTATCTCCGGAGAAAGAGGCCATAGCACGGGCCGAATTCTCTTACATGCTTGAACAAGGGATTTGCCGACCTTCCAACAGCCCATGGTCCAGCCCTCTGCACATGGGTCCTAAGAAAGACGGTACCTGGCGGCCATGCGGAGACTATCGCGCCTTGGATGCCTTGCACCATTCCCGATCGGTATCCTCTCCCAAATATCCACGACTTTGCCCACACACTCGCTGGAAAAACCATTTTTAGTACAGTCGATTTGGTCAAGGCTTACCACCAAATCCCAATGGAACCGGCTGATATCCCCAAGACTGCAATTATTACGTCATTTGGCTTTTTTGAATTTCCAGTAATGACTTTTGGCCTTAGGAATGCAGCACAGAGTTTCCAACGTTTCATCCAGTCACTCGTGACCTAGATTTCTGTTTTCCCTACATTGATGACGTTTTGGTCGCATCCACAAACGAGGAGGAACACCTCAAACACCTCAACCAACTCTTTGAAAGGTTTCAACAATTCGGAGTCGTCATCAATGTCAGCAAAAGCAATTTCGGAATACCAGAGGTTAAATTTCTTGGTCATCTGGTCACGCCTCAGGGTACAAAACCTCTCCCAGAGAAGGTCATAGCCGTTCGTGACTACCCAAAGCCGACTACCATTGCCGAATTGCGACGCTTCTTAGGAAAACTCAATTTTTACCGACGTTTCATTCCACATGCAGCGGACAGCCAGGCGATACTCCACTCACTTCATGACGGATGTACAAAGCGCGACAAAACTCCCATTCACTGGACTCCTGAACTGGAACTCGCATTTACCAGGTGTAAGGAAAGTCTTGCAGAGGCTACACTCCTCGCTCACCCCGTTCACGATGCCACTATTTCTCTATCGGTGGATGCTTCTGGTACCTCGATAGGGGCGGTGGTTGAACAATTAGTCAGTGGGTATTGGCAACCCCTGAGTTTTTTCTCCAAAAAACTGAATCCAGCGCAGACTAAATACAGCGCCTACGATCGAGAGCTCCTTGCAATTTATGAGGCCATCAAACATTTCAAACATTTATTGGAAGGTCGGGTTTTCACTATATTTACCGACCACAAGCCTATCACCTTCGCATTCCAACAAAACCTCGAAAAAGCAAGTACTAGACAACTTCGCTATCTTGATTACATTGGCCAATTTTCAACTGACATTCGTTTTGTTTCTGGAAAGGACAATGTAGTGGCGGACGCGCTTTCCCGAATATCAGCTATCTCGTCCGTTGCTCAAATTGACTGGGCTAAGGTAGCTGAAGAGCAGGAATGTGATGACGAACTCAAGACACTACAACAATCCAACTCATTTAATTTCGTTAAAGTATGCATGCATGATTCTGACATTCCCATCTACTGCGACACTTCTACAGGACGACTGCGCCCTTACATCACTGCCAACTTTCGTCGAACCGCTTTTGACATTGTTCACAGCTTGTCCCATCCAGGAAACCGGGCTACACAGAAAATGTTGAAGGCGAGGTTCATTTGGCCATAAATAACGCGTGATTGTCAAGTATGGACCCGCTCATGTACCTACCAACTGCCAGCTTGCCAAGGTACAACGCCACACAGTTAGCCCCCCAGGCGAGTTTCTCGTTCCAGGCGAAAGATTTGCCCATATTCACGTCGACCTTATAGGACCACTACCATCTTCTCAGGGTTTTTCCTACTGTCTCACAGTCATAGATCGGTTTACCCGCTGGCCCGAGTGTATTCCTATAGCCGATTCCACTTCAGAGTCTGTGGCTTGTGCGCTCGTCGCTGGCTGGATCAGTAGTTTTGGCGTTCCATCAGGGGCGGCTCGTGGGCTCAGAAACTGGTGGGGCACCAGGGCAATATTTAGGTGCATACCTACCTATTAGGTACTCACTATAGGAACTAAACTCAAACTACCCTTACAGCTAAACTGCTTCATACTGCTTACTGGTATGCAGCTCTTAGCAAGTCAGGAAACATCGTTCTCCAAAGAGTTCTCTTGAGGAGAGGGAAGATTACTGACCACTATCCAGGATTACCGACGAGGAGGTGGCTGCAAGGCAATCCCACCTACCCACCAAAATAATCATCTTGAAAATGATAGGAAGAATAAAAGAGAAATTGTGACTGTACGAGTACTATTCAAAGAGTACATTATAAAGGTAGTCAAAAAATTATATTATTGGAGTTTCTATTACTGGGGTTTTTAAAAATTAGCAATCGCGACCATCTGCTTCCTAGCCGAGTGGTACCTTGAAAACCCCCTCTAAAAATGTCCTCTTATGCCCAGATTGCACATACGTTTTCTTATCCAATCGTATCAAAACATTTTGAACGATCACAGAACAGCAAGATTGATTTCAACTAGCTTTTAAAGTTCGTTGGTTAGCTCAAACAAAGCTCGAGTCAACGAAGTCACTGTGGTGACTTCCTCCACAACCGTTGTCCGCCACGCCAGCAACTAGTTCGCCAGTAGTGAGAAGAAAAACGAACACTCTCTTCTAAAAAAGAACCTCACCAGAGTTCCCAACGTGTTCTTCAGAGTTTCTTTGTCCCCTACTTACGAGTCTGTCTCCCGTTGCTAAATAATTATAAATACCAATTTAAACCTTACACTTTTGTACTTACTGCCCATACGAAACGTACCAATAAAGTCCTTAGAAAAAATAGGTAGTTTCTGTGTGTTGAGACCCCACAACTACCACAGTGGTGACCCCGGTCGGACTTCAAGTGAAACTGGCGGTAATCTCTTCCAATTTACCCGACAAAGGTACGTTTTAACTTTTAATAATGGCATTTGACGACACTACTGTCAAGAAATCGTTAAACGTCGATATGTCTGTTAACGACAATGACGAAAACGAGGTCGCTCGCCTTTCCGTCAAAAAACTGCCGCCCGTTTGGCGTAAAAACATCAACGTTTGGTTTATGCAGGTCGAGGCGATATTTCGTACTTCACGGATTAATAGAGAACGTACGAAATTTGATTTTATTCTTTCTACTCTAGACGCCGACATCGCGGAAATGATTTCCGATTTTCTGACCAAGCCCATGTCAGATTCTCCATACACTGACTTGAAAGAGCGTCTTGTTCAAGAGTTTCAAGAGACGGACCAGCGTCGAACCACCAGACTTCTTACAGAACTTGAACTTGGGGACAAAAAGCCTACACAACTTTTACGTGAAATGCGTAGTCTGGCGGGGGAAAACGTAAAAGACGAATTCCTACGAACAATGTTCATACAACATTTGCCAGTTCACGTTCGCTCCATTTTGGCGTCAAGTAACGACACTCTTGACCAGCTGGCCGTTATGGCTGATAAAATTAGAGAGTACTCGCCTCAACAGTACAGCATAAATTCGGTGGATACTGCAGTGTCATCTCAACCTGACAATCAAGATAGGTTATCTCGACTTGAAGCTCAGATTTCTGCACTAACTTCTGCCGTACACGAACTCAAAGCTAATCGTTCTCGTTCCAAATCACACTCTTCCAGTAGGAACCGTTCCAAGCCACGTTCTCGCACTTTCCTGTACAACGACCCTACGTTCTGTTACTTCCATCGCCTTTTTGGAAACGACGCCAGGAAATGCCAGGGTGACTGTAAGTTTTCTCAAAAATCGGGAAACTAACATCACGCTGTCTTGATGCGACACAAGACAGTGTAGGTGCGGACTCACGTCGCTTGTTTGTGTATGATAAATTATCAAATTGGAAGTATCTTATTGATTCAGGTGCTGATGTTTCTGTACTACCCGTTTCAAACTCCAAACCTTCCAAGTTTCCGTCCAAGAGATCGTTGTTTGCTGCTAATGGATCCACTATACCTACATATGGTGAGCGTCTCATCACTCTAGATCTAGGTTTACGACGTCAATTCCGTTGGCCATTCATTGTAGCTGACGTTCAGTGTCCTATACTGGGCGCCGATTTTCTCTGCAATTTTGGACTTCTAGTGGACGTCAAGAACAAGCGACTAATCGACTCAAGCACAAACCTGTATCAACGTGGTTTACCACCTACATCCAATGTTCCAGCAGCAGTACACCTAGTCAACCCTAGCCATAACTATGCTTCACTACTTCAGGAATTTCCTAATCTCTTCAAGGAAAATCCCAAATTTTGCAACCCTGGGGTGGAATACTTTCACACAATTGCAACCACTCCTGGACCTCCTGTTACTGCTAAGCCAAGACGCCTAACTCCAGACAAACTAACTCAAGCCCAAGCTGAATTCCAGCAAATGCTGGATATGGGGATTTGTCGTCCAAGCAAAAGTTGCTGGTCCAGTCCATTACATCTTGTACCCAAGAAAGATGGATCCTGGAGGCCATGCGGCGATTATAGAGCGCTGAATGCTCGTACAATCCCTGACAAATACCCAATTCCTCATCTACATGGCTTCAATTCACAACTCAGTGGCACAACCATTTTTTCTAAAATAGACTTGATTAGAGCATTTCATCACATTCCTGTAGCTCCTGAAGATGTTCCAAAGACGGCTGTGACGACACCATTTGGACTGTTCGAATTTCTGCTATTACCCTTTGGACTCATGAATGCTGCACAGTCATTCCAAAGATACTTGCACTCTATCCTACGCCATCTACCGTTCGTATATAGCTACCTTGATGACCTCCTTGTAGCTTCCTCATCCCAGCAGGAACACGAAAGCCACCTGCGGAAACTTTTTGAGTGTTTAGATAAACATGGGATTTGCATTAATTTAGGAAAATGTGAATTTGGTGTTCCCCAGGTATCTTTTCTTGGCTATCAAATCAGTAGCTCTGGTATCCTCCCTCTACCTGCAAAAGTTAAGGCCATTCAGGATTACCCACTTCCTGAGACTGTTGAGGATTTGCGTCGATTTTTGGGAATGGTGAATTTTTATCGCCGTTCGCTCCCCAATGCCGCCAAATCTCAACAACCACTTTACAACCTATGTGCGGGCCCAGTGAAGAAGCGTGACAAACGTAGAGTTGATTGGGCTGAGGACACTAAGGACGCTTTCAATCTTCTCAAAGATGAGCTCTCAAATGCCACACTGCTCGCTCATCCGTCAACTGACCTACCCATCATTCTCTCAGTCGACGCTTCTGATTTTGCAGTTGGAGCTTCGCTACAACAAGTTCGCAATTCCACTATTGAGCCACTCGGATTTTACTCCAAGCGCCTTTCTGATACCCAATGCAAATACAGCACCTATGACAGGGAACTGCTTGCAGCCTACCAGGCAGTGAAATATTTTAAATTCATGCTTGAGGGTAGGCCATTCACCATCTATACTGACCACAAGCCCCTTACCTATGCATTCCATCAGAGACTTGACAAGGCATCTCCTCGGCAGTTAAGGCACCTGGATTTCCTTTCACAATTTACAACCGACATCAGGTATGTGCCTGGCATAGCTAATATTCCAGCAGATGCGTGCTCTCGCATTTCAACCATCTCAAGTATCTCTGTGCCTAGCACCATTTCACTACAAGAGGTTGCCACTGCTCAATCCTCCTGTCAAGAACTTCCACACTTACGCCAATCTGCCAACTCTTCATACAAGTTTCAGGCAATCACCCTAGCGGACAACCTGGAACTGTTCTGTGACAATTCCACTGGCAAACTTCGCCCATTCATACCCACACAGTTGCGGCGTAAGGTGTTTGACTGTATACATGGCATGGCTCACTTAGGTGTTGCTACCACTGTGAAGTGTGTTCAGGACCGGTTCTGCTGGCCATCATTAAAACGTGATGTTGCCTTATGGGTGAAGTCCTGCGTCCCTTGTCAGCGTGTGAAGACTTGGCGGCATACTTCTAGCACCATTGGAACCTATCCTCAGGTGGACAGACGATTTTCCCATATTAATATGGACATTGTTGGACCTCTACCACCATCACAAGGCAACCGATATCTGTTGACCATTATCGATAGATTTTCACGTTGGCCTGAGGCAACGCCACTTCCTGATATTACGGCTGAAACCGTCGCCTCAGCATTGTTGTCCACCTGGATCTCTAGATTTGGTGTTCCTCGTTTCATTACCACTGACCGTGGAAAGCAATTTGACTGCCACCTTTTCTCAGAATTGTCTAAACTCCTTGGAATCGAGCATTGTATGACCACTGCATACCATCCAGCTGCCAATGGAGCCATTGAACGTTGGCACCGTGTACTCAAGGCCTCCCTACGTTCACAGATGGATGGAGATTGGGTAGCCAAGCTTCCCACTGTCATGCTAGGGCTTAGATCCTACGTGATCCCTGAGTATCACACTACACCATCAGAACTTATTTATGGCGAACCAGTCACACTTCCTTCGGATTTCCTTGAGGACTCTACCCTTGCCAGCGATGTTCCTTCTCTTTTGCACAAACTCCACGAACACGTCCGCCACATCCGACCAGTGGATTTCAAGCATAATTCCTCTAAGAAAACCTTTGTTCATCCAGACCTGAAAACATGCACTCATGTGTTTGTCCGCCAAGATGCTGTTCGCAAACCTTTGCAGCCAGTCTACAATGGCCCATACCGTGTAGCAACGCGAACAGACAAAGTATACAAGGTTATTTTGCCACAGGGAGAACAAACTATCTCCATTGATAGGCTTAAGCCTGCCTTTCTGCTCCAGACTGACTATACTGTTCCATCTGAAAGACCTGCAGTCAGCCAGCCTGAAGACACCCAGCCTGTTGCCAGTTCTGTCCCACCTAGGACAGCTACAGCTTCACCACCTCCTCTGCTGTGCAAACCATCACATCAGCCGGTGCAGACGTCAACCACACGCCTTGGCCGCTGTGTCCGCTTTCCAGCTCGGTATCTCACATAATCGTCGTACCGACTGGGAGGGGAGTGCTGTGGTGACTTCCTCCACAACCGTTGTCCGCCACGCCAGCAACTAGTTCGCCAGTAGTGAGAAGAAAAACGAACACTCTCTTCTAAAAAAGAACCTCACCAGAGTTCCCAACGTGTTCTTCAGAGTTTCTTTGTCCCCTACTTACGAGTCTGTCTCCCGTTGCTAAATAATTATAAATACCAATTTAAACCTTACACTTTTGTACTTACTGCCCATACGAAACGTACCAATAAAGTCCTTAGAAAAAATAGGTAGTTTCTGTGTGTTGAGACCCCACAACTACCACATCACCATCAGTTCCAGGGATAACAAATAAAACAGTATTCTCAACGGTTGGCTGAGCTACATAATAATATTATGTATATTACTGTTATTAACGGTTATTAACTGTTATTAACTTACAGAATGTAGAAATCAACAAATGAGATTCACTTGGGCGAATAGTGATCCACGTAGTATAGTAGGGTTTTCTGTGGATACACTTCAGTCTTGACGACTAGCAAAGCGTTCACGCGTTGCACGTGAGATATTAAATTTCAATGTTTAGTTGATTAATATTATGGAGACAATAATTCACTTTTACTATGATGAGTAAATACGAAGCTTAGTATATTATAACGTCAGGCAACGTTTTGATATCATTCTTATCAAACATGGAAGAAAGCATGGAAGAATGAAACTCGTTCTTCCTTGACAAGGAACGATTCAACGATCGATTGTTTTCGGCGTTCAACTTGATACGATATTTTGGCCACCGCCCGGAACGCCTCCTATCTCGCAACACAGAGTGCCTTCCCCCACCCCAGGAAGCGCCTATACCTTCAACATTGAGACTGGGGCACTTCTGGTCGATCCGATAATCGACTTTTTTAATCGATAAATCGAAACAAAATGTGACTCAGTGGAAGTGGGTAGTCATGGAGGAAGGGAGATCTCCCTTCTTCCATGGTGGGTAGTAGTAGGTAAGATTTTTTTCTCCTTGTTCTATGTTTTTTCTGTTTTCCTTTGCAAATTTTTGGGTGGGGCGAGGGCCAAGGTGGCCTTATGGACGAGCCGCCACTGCGTTCCATTAAGAATCACTAGTGATCAGGGGCGCCAATTCGAATCCGCTCTATTCCGATCGCTGTCCAAAGTTCTGGGAATGCGTCACATCCACACCACATCCTTTCATCCATCTGCTAATGGTTTGGTTGAACGCCTCAATCGATCCATCAAGACCGCGTTTCGCGCGCATGCATCTCCTCAGTGGATTGACCTCATCCCAATAGTTCTCCTTGGCATAAGATCTGCATTCGATGAGGATGTGAAAGCCACTTCATCCCAACTTGTGTATGGAACCACATTGCGTCTGCCAGGAGAGTTTCTTGATGCCCCCACTGAACAGGAACCATCGGAGTTTGTGGCCAATCTCCAAAACATCATTGGCCAACTCAAGCCTGTTCCAACCACTCATCACGGGATCAAGACAACATTTGTTCACCCGGATCTTTGTACCTGTTCCCATGTTTTCCTCCGCCATGACGCCTCCCGACGACCACTGCAGGCTCCCTACGATGGACCTTTCCTTGTTTTGGAGCGAGCCGACAAGTTTTTCAAGCTCTATGTCCGAGGCAAGGACACCTTTGTATCCGTGGACCGCCTCAAGCCAGCTTATGCCCTCGCCGAGTCGCCCCAAACCCTTGGCTCGGTAGAGCAGATAGAGGAATCCGTTCATCCCAAGCCACGCAGCGTACGACGAGTGCGTTTCTCGTCCCCGGAGGAAGGGGAGTGTCTATAGCGACACTACAGTTTATTTTTGGTGACAAAATTTTTATTTCGATTATACCTACGTTACCAAAAATATGTTCAGAGTTCAATTTCAAAAATTCAGTCGCAACAAATTTTCTCACAAGTGTTCTTCCGATTGTTTGTTTCAAAAACCGTTTTCCAATTCGTGAGTTCATTTAACAATAAATCTTTTGGAGTCAGATTCATTCAGTCATCATTTGTAGTTAGTCACCACACACACACACACGCAACATACCATAACTACAATACCGAATTTACCTACTTCCCATTTTGTTGTGATCTTAAATAAGTAATTATGTCAATAACTTCATTAAACTTTTACTTCATAATCATTTGAAGAAATTCATTTACGTATTTCACAATTTGAAATTTACGAAGAAATAACTAAATTAATTTATATTGGAATGTTTCAACCAGCCTTGCAGCATGGTATATTGGCGGGGGAGGGACCCGCGCTACAAATTTAACCAAACTCAACAATCGGTATTAAAAATTAGGCTCTCCACACCTCGAATACTCCCTTCTAAAGGAGTACATATTTGATATTTCAGAAGACTTACAGAATACAGAAATTATTTATTAAACATTTACTGCTACATTTTTACAAATATCCAAGTATAATAATTTTATTTGGATATAATGATGATATAATTATATCATTAATTATTAATTATATAAATCGTCATAATTATCCTACTGTAAATATAATTAATGATAATATCATTAATTAATGATATTATCATTAATTATATTAATATAATAGTATGATATTAATATCATACTATAATTATTTAATTATAATTATATTTACTTATTATGAACATAATATTATAATGTTCATAATTATCCTACTGTAAATAATATTGAACTATATTATAATTAATGATATAATGTTCATAATTAAGTGGAGGGTAACCTTGTAAATTCTTAACCCCACTCAGTATTGATGACGAACAGGCCAAATGATATACCTATTTGTCGCAGCAACAGCATCGCCCCACGACTGTGTCCGACATCAACAATAAAGATAGCATCCACCAAGGTGGATACTAGAGGAGATTAGTAGTTGGCTGATAAGAGAAAAGAAACGAAGAGAACATCACACATTCAATGCTGTTGCTGATAAGCTGTTGCTGAATTGTTTATACGTCGATATAAAAAGGCGTGTCTTCTAAAATTTTGAGTTTGTGCCCCGTTAAGAAGTTGGATTCCACTAACATCGACTACCATGAGTGAAGATTATAGCAGTGGTGACGAACGTCAACTACCTCAAACTGTAAGTGACACCTCTAGAACAAATATCAAGGACTCTGACAAATGGAGACAGCTTTTTAAATGGCAGAACAATTAAGTATGGCCTTCCAGAATTTGACACTAGAGCAGATGACAACGATGCTCGCATGTGGTGTAACAATAATAATAATAAACTCTTTTATTATCCAAATAGGAACAAAGTTCCCGCCGAGCCTGGACAATTATATAAAACAACTAAACTATACTATTTTTATAAGAACCCAATTGGGGGTTAGAAAAAAAAAAAGAGATAACGAGAAAAAAAACAAAAAGAAAACTAGAATTGCGTATTATGAAAAAAGAAAGAGGAAGAGGGAGACTGAAAAGAAAAGAATATAAAGAAGAAGAGTAGAAAGAAAATGCGGTACTTGAGTATTAAACGGAGGCCACCTAACCTACAGAAATATTTCGTACCGGATACAAAAAATAACTACATAATTGGAAAGAACACACTTTAATAGATTTACAGGTGAAGTTTAGAATTAATCCGACGCCTGGTTCTGACGTTGTGCAACCCAGAACGCAGCAATGTCGGTCAGGATGGAGTTGAAAGCGTCGCCGCCGCTAGCAGTCACATCAGATCGCCACATGTATTCTGCCAAATAGCTATCCAAATGATGACGCTAATTTATAACTATGTATTCTGCCAAATAGCTATCCAAATGATGACGCTAATCTATAACTATGTCCAACTAACCATATATGGTAGTAATCAGTTGTTTGGGGGATGTTTTTATTCCGCAACCCCGTCCACTTGATCTATGTGTCCAACTAATCTATATTATTCTAGATTAGTTGGACACATAGATCAAGTGGACGGTGTTGCGGAATAAAAACATCCCCCAAACAACTGATTACTACCATAATATGGTTTCATAATGGTGGCCTCCGTTTAATACTCAAGTACCGAAAATGCAGTAGAAATGAAGGAGGAAAGAGGATTACTGAAACGTGATGAAGGTGGGTAAAATGTTCTTTTAGTGATTTGGTAATTGCTCCGAGAGTGGGGAGAGACCTGACAGCGAGAGGCAGACGGTTCCAAGCTCTTGCTCCTGCCACACGTAAGGAGTTACTAAATGCTTTAGTTTTTGCAAATGTTTGCACTAGAGTGGACAGTCGAGGGGACAAACTAACAGAAAAAATTCCATGAAGATAAGAAGGGACATTGTTCGTTTTATGGGCGACTTGAAAGATGAATGAAGAAACGGATGGACAAGTAATCAAAAAGGCCATAGCCTAATACAGAATTAATGTGGGAGGAGACATGCCCCCGTGGTTTAAGCTTGTAGACATATCTGATGCATCCATTGAATGCAACCTCAAGTTCAGCATTCCTCAAGTTCCTCGATTCAGCATCACAAGAATTTACATAAAGGAGATCACCATAGGTAAACAAGGG